>SRPZ01000070.1:0-115559 GCA_018360255.1 Claviceps maximensis
AAAGAAAAGAAAAGAAAAGAAAAGAAAAGAAAAGAAAAGAAAAGAAAAGAAAAGAAAAGAAAAGAAAAGAAAAGAAAAGAAAAGAAAAGAAAAGAAAAGAAAAGAAAAGAAAAGAAAAGAAAAGAAAAGAAAAGAAAAGAAAAGGATACTCACCTCTCCTCTTGGCAACTCCTCACCGTCGGGATTTACAATCTTGGCCTCCAAAAGAGGCAGCAGGCGTCCAACCGAGCCCTGAAACTTCCACCACTCGTCTAGGAGTTGTGTGTGTGTTACCGGACTCGTCTCCGACAGCCCGTAGCCTTGCTTGACGACGATGTTGAGACGCTTCCAGACAGCTTCCACGAGGTCGACGCCCAGCGGCGCCGCGCCAGAGTTGATCCACCGCACCGATTTCATGTCATACTTGTCCACGACAGGGTGCTTGCCCAGCGCGAGGATGATGGGAGGCGGCACATAGAGGAAGGTGATGCCATGTTTCTCAATCAGCTGGCACGCCTTTTCAATATCGAATTTTGGCATGACTATCATGCGGCATCCGGTGCTCATGGTGGCGTTGAGTGTTACAGATAAGCCCTGTGTCAGATGGAACTGGTGAGTACATTCCTTTTTCCCTGTACAGATGATTTCGAAATTCAGGAGCCAATAGCTTTATACAAACATAGATGTGAAAAAACGGCAAGACGCCTAGTTGGCTGTCAGATTGCCAATTTATGGATGGGGCATCGATGCGTGAACTTTGAAACGAATTGGCAACAATGTTGTAGTGTGTGAGCATGACGCCTTTGGGCAGACCGGTCGTTCCCTACCGAGTCGCCGTTAGTTATACTTGATAAAGGCAGGACGGAGAAGGGAAAGTGGAAAACAAAAAGAAAAGTGGTCTAATAGAGCCAGGCTAGCTTACCGAGCTGTAGACCAAGTAAGCCAAGTCCTTCTTGGGATCCAAAGTCGTCTTCGTCGGCTGGAGCGAGGCTCCTCTGGCCGTCACGTCCCTCCAATGACGGTGCTTCCCAGACTTATCCTTCCCGTCTCCCATGAGAATGACCCTGTCGGAAGGGATGCCAGCCTTGTGCGCGGCTTGGACCGCCGCCTTCAAAAAGGGCGTCTGCGTCACCAGAGCCGTGGCTCTGGAGTCGGTGAGCTGTCGCGCCAGCTCGTCGACGGTGTAGGTTGGGTTGGCGGGACTGGCGATGCCGCCGGCCCAATGGAGGCCATAGGTTAGAATAGGAGTGTCGATGCAGTTTGGGGTGAAGAAGCTGAGGACGTCGCCCTTTTGCCAGTTGAAGGTATGCTTGAGGCCTTTGCCGAACTCAACTGAGCTTTCTTTGACGTCGTGATACGTGTAGGAGCGGTCGGTGTCGGCATCGGTGAGGAGGACTGAATGATGTTTCCGGATGAGTCTGTGAGACGATTTAAAGGGCAGAATAGAAATATATCAAAATGGAAACATGATTAAAAGCGACCTGGGGTGGGGGATCCACAGGCCTCGAAACTCCAGTCGCGATGAATGAAAAGAAGGCCCATGCTAGGCAGAAGTGGTGACGAACCATGATCGGGTGGAAACTCCTTGGGAGTCGCGAAATACATGGTCCAGATGTCAATGACGGGAATATCGACCGTCCATTCCGAGGCAATGGTCATCTTGGGTCTGAATGTCGTTTCTTTCTGGTTGATGAAATAGGGGAGTGATGTCAGAGCGTGGAAACAGGATGGAAACAGAATCAGACGCAGACGCAGACGCAGACGCAGATGCAGACGCAGATGCTGTTGCAATCTGGCGGCAAGCAGGTGGGCCGGCGTCGGGCCGGCGGGGGATATCTGCTGTTTAGTATGAATCTACTCCCCCCCCCCCCCCCCCCCCCCCCCTCAACATTTAACGTTGATGAAGCTCCCAAGCCTGGACTCCCAGACAGCGCTGCCGTGTGAGCTTGTGATACGCCCAGAACAACGCTGTGGCTGCGTGGTCATCTTGGCACGACCAGACGCCCAGCGGAAGATGATTCGTTGTTCAGTGTCAAAGCGCCAGATCAGCCGCCAGCCAGACCAGGCCCCCGTGCTAGCGGCCGCTCTCTGTTTCTCAAGAGGGGCATGGCATCCCCCGCCGCGGCCCCGCCATTATTCATCATGCATCATCATCATCATCATCAGGGGCTGGCATCAGCTTGGACTCTTCCGGCAGCTTTGATTTGCTTGGAGCGGCCACCGACTTGTCGCAGCTCCACATGGCCATCATGTATGTGGAGTCGATCGATTTCGCGGGGAAGCCCCGGCTCACATTTGCAGCACCAAGCGTCCACTGCCCAACTCAACCTGGAATTTTGAATTGTTTTACATAACCTCGGTACAAGGGCAGGCAGGTACGCACCAACCCTCCCCCGGCTCGTCATGCTCGTCGACATTGGAGAAGCACGGCTACCAGCCCGCCTTTGTCTCCCTCCCCCTCCTTGACAACCGAGCGCATTTGCTTGTGTCTGCGACTATCAACCGGCCGAGGCATGTGGCACGGATGGAGCTCCGTCTGCAGTGTCTTGGTAGTTTCCGATGCTTACATGTAGCGCTCAGCTTGGTTTACTGCGTAGGCATATGTATATACCTACAATGGGTGTATGTCGTTACAAAAAAAAAAAAGAAAAAACGAAAAAAAAAAAAACACACTGGCTCGTTTATAACTCTTAATCTCGTGCTGTCTAGTCCTAGTCAAATGCTCATGCAAAGTCTAAGGATATCCGCCGCCGCCGCATCCTCTAGGCACCCTGAATACTGCTTGATCGTAGCACGTTCTCCAAAGCACGTCGCGCAGCTCCTGAAATACCTGTTCTACTGCGTCAATGGCCCAGATGACGTCGAGGTGCTCGTACTGCTCAACGACTCTGCTATGCACCAGCTTCACATGCGGCTCTCGCCCCGTCTCGAAACGCCTCAACAGCCGCTTGCCATCGACGAGCTGGTCGCTTCCGCATACCCACATGGCGAACGGCGGAGCTTGCTCGTCGTACCACGGCGCGCCTGCACGTGGTACAAGATGACACTTCTCGGACGGCTCATGTTCATTGGCATGTTCAGAATCTGCTCCGTCACCCACGGCTTCGCGGCCGACTTCTACTTCTCTCCCCGTGCTACTGCTGTCCATGTCGTCTTCATGCTGCACCACATCCCCTGTCGAGAGGATGCATCGGTGGCTGGCGAATCCGTCTCTGCCCAGCCACCATCGCATGGTTTCCGAACTCACATACACCGGTGCAAACTGAAATAACCTGTCCCGCAGCCCTCGGTCCCATCGCAAATCAGTCCAACCGAAAAGAAAAGAAAACACCTGGTAGCCCAGCCACCCGTAGATACGAGGATTCAGGAGTGAATGCATCTGCATCATAAACGGGATGAAAGCGTGTATCCCAAAGGCTAGTTTGTACATAAAAGGCGAGAGTTGGTTGACTAGTCGAAAGTAGTACTTGTTGACCAGCGGACCAGCATACGCCGCCGGAGCCAGTGCGCAAAAGACTGTAAGCTTCTGGCCCAGCTCAGGTCGTTCATCCTTCGACAGAGCAACCAACGTCTGAGCTGTGCCTTGTGAATGACAGATCAGGCCAAGCTTTTGAAACCCTGTTTCCATCAAAACCCGGTCAGTCAGCGCCGGAAGATCATAGATTCCCATATGCTGAATCGTCCAAGACCACATGCGCGGATCAGAATACTTCAGACTCTCATGTCTGGGGTTGAACCCGCAACGGTTATTGCCCAGCCAAACATCAAAGCCAGATTTGCAGAGCCAAAATGCTAATGACTCGTCATCGTTGCAGCAAAATGCCCCCGAGCTCTGCAAAAGACCATGTATTAGTAGGACTGGGAATTTCGGCTTCTGCACGTTTGGCTTGAGGACCTTTCTTGGCCGCTGTGCGTGTTCCACGTCTCCCACAACGTCTCCCTCTGCGCGGTCGGAAATGTAGTCCCGAGGGTCATACACGTGCCAGAGATCAATGAGAAACCCGTCTTCCGTGCGAACTTGGAAAACGTCAACTGCAAGGCCCACGCGCCTGGCATAGTATGCAACATCACAGACTAGGCGATCCTTGCCACCTTCTGTGGGAGGATAATCCTCGGCAGTTCCCTCCAAATCACCTCCAATTCTTGCAGCAGAGTTTTTATGCTCCCATTCTGTCTGTTTCTGCCGCCGAACTTCGGCTCTTCGGCGTTCTTCTTCATGATGTGGTCGCGACTGTTTTGCGCCTCCTGCTGCCATTGTCGACACAAGCTTCTCCGCCAATTTCGGGATACTTGCGACGAGCGAGGCAACAACGATGAAACCAAGAAATGCCAAGCTCAAGAAAAAGGCCGAAATTCGGAATAAAATTGCCTTGGTACGTGACATAAATGATGGTGATCCGTAGAACGGTAAAGTTGGAAAGAGAGAGCGATCGGAATTTACCACTTCGGCTTCTGGACTGTCTTCAAAAAAGGCGTCGGGATGCTGTGTTGCCTTGTTTTTTTGTGCAGCTGATTCTTCAACATTGGCACAAGAAATCGATTCGCGTGTAGTTCCGTTCTCAGGGCCGCCGACCTTGTCGGCTTTTGATGTTAAGACATGTTTACTAGAATGGAGAAACGTATGCGCCCTGGCGGTATTAGGAGTAATCCGGGTTTTTGGAGAGGCAGCTCCGACAGCATCGGCTGAAGCAAGAGTCGTGTGCGATTCTGACCGCGTCATATCGGAAATGACCTTTCACAAAATCACGTTGGTTGTGTCTATTGTCATTCCGATAGTGCTGTAGCTGGTTATTGATTCCTGCCTGCTTGTCTGTTCTGTTCTGTTCTGTCTGTTTGGTTTTGCCTGATCCCAAGCGAATAAGGATTGGGGCATATAGTCAGTCTCCGGGCTGGAATAAGGACGGAATATCGGAGGTCGCTCATGAGGCAACAAGAACGAACGGCTGGCTGCAATGACAGCGCAAATAATCACGAAAAAGAGTGTCCGGAGAAAGAGAGAGAGAAAGAAAGAAAGAAAGACGGGCAGATGAATCAGGCAGAGCGGTCGTAATGTGCGCCGACATGCAGCTGCATCCTGTCCCCGAAAAGGAGAGGGTCAGAATAGGGCGGACGGATACGACATTAGCCGTGCCGTGAAAGGGGTCTGGACACTGGCCTGTTGTGTTTGCGTAATCAACACACAGATGAAGAGCAAAGTTGACGCCACGCCCCAGTCCATTATGGAGTTAGCGCCGCCGCGGCTGCCAAGGAGCCATTGTGATGGGTGCACCGGTGGCCATGCGATGGATGTGCAGATCGCGTCGTTGCTTGCAACGGCGCCATTGCCGGAAGCATCTCGTCTCGTCTCCTTTTGCGACCGACGACGACGCCCGATCACGAGCCTGGCGGCGCCTGGGGCATCATGTCGGAGAGCAAGGGCGTGGTTTGAGGGGGAGGGTGAGTCGTCTTGAGACGAGCCATGGGCTGTTTTGACGTCGCGGAAAGAGGCGAGTGGCGCAGGTATCGCAATTGGGGAGGATGATGGATGATATTATGGATGCAGCACCGCACGAGACTCACTCCGTCGTTGACGACCATTGCAGCAGACCGAGGTCATCCAGTGACGCCAATCCAGCTGATCCAGCCAATCCCAGGATGCGACCGGCCGCCGAACTCCACCCTCTGCCCGCTGCCGCTGCCCGCTTGCAAGCCGGTGCCGCTTCGATCTTGACTGTCTCTGCCTCTGCCTCGCGACGTTTGGACGGACTATCGGCTGTCGCAGAGCTCGCATCGACCCGAGCACTTGACGAGCTGTCTCGAGCACTCACGACAATCATCAAAAATCTCCAGGCTTGTTTGTTTCTCTCCCGAAAGCGAGGCAGTGGCACCCTCAATTGGCCTCGGCTGCCGACGCGCAATGAGCTTCTGGTAGTCGGGTGCTCTAGCTGTCATCAGGCTGATCACTGCCCTGATCTTGGGCGCTTCCCGTACGAGTGCTTTGGGCCTTCTCTCTTCATCCTCGCGGGATCGAAGCAGAGATGACCACAGCGGACGGTCAACAGTTACCGCCTTCTGGCGGTTTCATCCGACGGCGGCGGCAAGACAAACCCCCGGTCTCAGCCAGACTCATTCTAGACGACTTTATCCAAGACGACGTCGGCGTTGCCTCTGACGATATCATCGCAGACCTTCTGCCTCATACCCGAGAAAGTATGTTGAGCCCTCGACGGGACAGTGTACACCTGTAGAACTCGCTTTTTCTTTCCCTTCTCTTCGCCGACAAGTTTCTGACCATTGTGGGTAATCAGATGACATCAATGAGGACCACGCAGACAACATATATCACATCGCCCTTACTCCGTGGACACCAAATTCGGCGCCAAACGAGACATCTTGGTCGATAATCCCCGTCAGACGATCCTCATCCTTAACCCATTCCACCATACGCTTTGCCCCGTCTTCGTCGGCCCTGCAGAGCTTCGCGGTATTGCTACAGGAAATCGCACCATCCAAGCTCTCCAGCCACAGCCGAAGCGGCATAGAGGTATTGGCCCTGGACGTCGCGCCTCTGCCTTTAAGCACAGTCTTCGTCAGTTTGGAAAGTGATTTGACGAAGCGGCTAGAAAACGGCGAGGGAACCTTCTTCAAAGACCATCCGTCGAATTTTCGGAGCAACAATGTGGCGGGCATGACTGCGGATGAGCGGTTGACTGCTGCTGTACGGAGTTCTCTTAGCAGCCTCAAGGTTGTACATGCAGGAGATATGTTTGCCCTACCATTAGCGCCACATCCCATCACTCACGTACCGCCCAATCCCGGCAAGATTATGCTATGTGAGCCTGTTACGCAGGGTATCTTGACTGAATCTACAAAAATTGTGCTGATGCGGGGACGCCACAAAAGGCGCAGCAAAAGACCCAACGTGATGGCCTCAAGCCATCGACTGAATGGAGTTGGTGATGACGACGATATCAACACCGATCAATTCTATTCGGCCGCCGAGGAGCGTTATCGAACCGATGCACGAGCTGACGAAACTGTCTCCGAAACAGAAACAGAACTATCTGCCGCCGAGCAAGACGAGGAACTTTCCGACGATTCGATGGATGAATTGATATCCTTGGAAGCACCTACTCTACCCACCACGAATATCAGTGGCGTTAGTACAATGCAGCCTGGAACACCAATGACCGTGGGCACTTTGCGCGGTAAGAAAACAAACGGAGCTGCAACGCCTGGATCGGTGTTTTCAAACTTTACCTCCGTTACAGCCAGACCAGATAGACCAAGGGGCCGTCTTTTCAAGGCTCAGGGACTCTTACAACCGATTCCTTCGGATTTGCTCCACCCAAGGCCCTCACAAGAAGAGGATGAAGAAGCCAGGATATACGTTGACATGAGCTCTCTGCCCAAGCTTGGATGCTTCTCCGGAGATTGGGTCAAGGTCGAGGTGGCCGAAGAGCCACCGCTCAATGGCTTTGGCGTTTTTGGACAGGGAAATTTTGGAGCACCAGAGCTCGAGCTGTCGAAATGGCGGCCGGTGCGAGTGTATGGCTTGCCTGAGGGCTATTCTCAACGACCCGTGACCCGTATCCCAAGCTCTCGTGCCACTCATCGAAAAATGTCATTTTTCGAATCGCAGCTACAAAAACCGTCAAGTCCGACAGCATATGCATCCCCGATTCTCATTGCCAATCTTGATGGAGCGACATACTTGCGGGTAGCGGCACTGAAAAAGTCGTCTTATTCAGGAAAAGGCACACTTCCTCGATTTACTAATGCTTCTCATCCCCCTTACGCGAAGGACATTGCTATTCACCATATCCGCACGCCGATCTCGGCAGAAAGAGCATACCAAACTGCCGTCCTGGGCGGCTTGAAACGATATTTTGCTCGAAAGATCCGCCTCGTTCGGCACGGTGATTTGATCGCCGTGCCTGTTGACTCACAACTAGGTAGAGCACTCCAGGAAACAACTGGAGCGGGCGGTTCTGAGGTCGATGATGTGATGGCAATCACGGCAGACGAAAGCCGTCCCGGAGTACCATCGTCCCGCATCGACAGCGTGGCTTGGTTCAAAGTCGGACATATCCAGATTCAGAGGGCTGATGAGGATGAGGATGGAACTGCTGAGGCATTCTGGGGCTCCGTTGCTTGTATCGATAGCTCGACGGTCGGCATGCATGGCTCAGGCTTCGAGACGAGCCGTATTCCTGGTGTTATCCAAAACAGTTGGCCATATTACTTTGGGCTGAAGAAGCCATCACCGTCATCATGGTCGGGCAAAGCTGCATTGGCTGCGCTGGATTCTAAAGAGAAATATGTCTCGCCTGTACGACGACAATTGCGACAACTCTTGGCCGCAGCCACGAGTACAAGAGCGATACACCTCAAGATGCCGGCAGTCGCTATTTTGCTGACGTCCACACACCGCAATATTGGTAAAACCACTCTAGCATCTACAGCCTGCGCGGACATTGGCCTGCATACCTATCGCATTGACTCCTATGACATTCTAAATGAAGGCGGAGGAAGCGGTGGTGATGTGAAAACGGAAGGCTTTCTCAGAACTCGCGCCGAACGAGCCATTAGCTGCGGACCGGACTGCTGTGCTTTGTTGATCCAACACGTGGAGGCTCTCACCGCAGACCGGATCGAAACTACAATGAAGGAAATCCTGGATGATGTTCGGGTTTTCATCGCCACCACAAACAAAGTTGACCATGTGCCAGATGGTGTGAGAGCCTTATTTACCCATGAACTGGAAATCGGGGCGCCAGATGAGCCTGAGCGCGAGGCTATTCTGAAAAACATTGTCGACGATCGCGGTGTCACGCTTGAGCCATCCCTCGACTTGAACTCTGTAGCGCTGAAAACTGCGGCTCTGGTCGCCGGTGATCTGGTCGACGTAGTGGAGCGAGCTTATTTGGCCCAGCGCTCTCGCTTGGAAACCCTTTCGGCCAAGAATAGCAATTCATCGCGTGGCGAGGTGACAGTCCGCGACATTCAAGTGGCAGGTGGGCCATTCGCTCGTTGTCTCACCGCTTCGGACTTTGAAATCGCTGTCGAAGCTGCTCGCAAAAACTTTTCTGATTCCATCGGAGCCCCCAAGATTCCCAATGTGACTTGGGACGATGTCGGCGGCCTAGGCAATGTCAAGGACGCAGTCACGGAAACCATTCAGCTGCCACTCGAACGTCCCGAGCTATTCGCCAGGGGCATGAAGAAACGGTCGGGCATCCTCTTCTACGGCCCGCCCGGTACTGGCAAGACGCTGTTGGCCAAGGCTATTGCTACAGAGTACAGCCTGAATTTCTTCAGTGTCAAGGGACCCGAGCTCCTCAATATGTACATTGGAGAATCGGAAGCAAACGTTCGTCGGGTGTTCCAACGTGCGCGTGATGCTCGCCCCTGCGTCGTATTCTTTGATGAGCTCGATTCCGTTGCTCCCAAGCGAGGCAATCAAGGTGACAGTGGTGGTGTCATGGACCGTATCGTCTCCCAGCTTCTTGCTGAGCTTGACGGCATGTCTGGCGGCGATGACGCTGGTGGTGTCTTTGTGGTTGGGGCCACTAATCGTCCTGATCTTCTCGATCCCGCCCTTCTGCGGCCTGGTCGATTTGACAAGATGCTGTACTTGGGAGTATCGGATACCCATGAGAAGCAGCAGACCATTTTAGAAGCCCTAACTCGAAAGTACGTCCTTTTTGGTTTTCGTCTTTTCCTTTCCTTTCTATTTCGGCATTTCCCCCCCCCCCCCCCCTTTTTTTTTTCAAGTATTTCTCATCTCCCTTTCCCGCCCAAAAAAAAAAAGCTCTTCCTTCGTCCAGCTAGGTCGCTAATATTTCTCTGTTGCTCAGATTTACCCTCGATCCATCAGTGTCTCTCCGCAACGTCGCTCAACGCCTGCCATTCACATACACAGGTGCCGACTTCTACGCTCTGTGCAGCGACGCCATGCTCAAGGCCGTCACACGGCAGTCAAGTGCCGTGGACGCGAGAATCCGCGCCATCAACAGCGAGCGCACAGACAAGCCACCCATCTCAACCGCCCACTTCTTCGACCATTTCGCGACCAAGGAAGACGTTTCCGTCATGGTTACCGAAGCCGACTTCATGGCCGCGCACGAGGAGCTCATTCCCAGCGTGAGCGCAGGTGAGCTGGCGCACTACGAAAATGTCCGCGCCACCTTTGAAGGTACTCGGGAGAAAGGCCCGTCCAAGACCGCTGCTCCCGGCGGGGGTATCCCCGCTCGGCTAAACGCGTCGTCTTCTCATCCCGCCGCGTCGAGCGCGTCCCAGGCGACGACACCTCCCAGGTCTCAGGCCAAGGTCTCTCTCCCCAAGGGCAAAGGCAAGGCCGTAGCCCCTGCCGACACAGACGGTGACGATGAGCACTCGGAGCGCGAGATGGGTCTTCCGACGATGAGCAGCCGCTCAAAGGGCAAGGCAAAGGCTGTCATGGGCTTTCAACAAGGCACCCCGAGCGACGACGACGGATTATACTAGGTCGCAGGAGGAATGGACGTTTGTGATATGGCGATTGAGCATCGATTGAGCATACCGCGCTAGCGATGTACTTCTATCTTAAATCTTTCTTGCTTTTCTTCTCTCTTCTGTAAACCTCCTTCTTTTTATTCTGCAAGCGCGTGGTCGGTCATGCACATACTACACGGCAACGTTATGCGTCTTATACTTTTTCTTTCTACCAAAAAGTAAATCTAGTGCTTTGCGAGCATTTACCATTTGAATCTCGTGTTCATGTTATCTGCTCCTTTTTTTTTTCCACGTTTGACTTATATCCCTTTTCGGTAATAAGGTACATATGTACATATAACTAGTGCTTGTTCTCGCTCGCTCCGTAGATTACTATAGGCAGCATTTCAGCTGTATTCTAATTTCTATTTCCCTTGAATCTTTTCGTTTCTTTATCCCCTTCCCCTCGTCTTCTCACCTGTCTTTGTTCTTCGTTTCTTCCTTTTATTACGTCTATCTGTCTCATCTTTTTCACTCCGTCTTGGCGTCTCCAGTCTTGTTTTCCTCCGCAGTTTCTTATTCGTTCTTGCTGTCCACTGTCTTGAAGGGATCCGGTTCTGTGTCCTTAATATTGTCATTTTTTGAGTCATCTTTGGACTCTGGTTCCCCCTCTTTCTGCACATTTTTCACTCCCGTATCCTTTGCCGTCGCCTTGGTCTTTTCAGTCGTTTGCTCTACCTTTACCCCGTCTGCAATCGCAGGTACGTCCATTGTCTCGGCGCCACTTATTACGCCAGCGAGACACCCGGGTCTCCACTTCCCGCTCCTGGGACTCTGCACAGGCTCGGGGACGAAATCGTCGGCATTGGTCTTGGAGAATTCGAGTGCTGCCGGCTTTGACTTTGTTCCCTTGAAGGGTGTCTCTTCGAGCATGTCAGGCGGTTCGATCTTCGTGACCGTTTTCTTGGTCTTGCTTGATGATTCAGGGCTGGAGGGGGTGTCGTTGTCGGTCCCTTTGCCGTGGACCTTTTCGCGTAAGGATTTGAGCCGGAGTTCCTTGGCCTTTTGCGCAGCTTCGTCGGCAAAGGATCTCAGCGGCAGAGTGGTCTGTTTAGCGTCTGCGGGTGGCGTTTCGCCGTTCTTGGTTGTCGTCGTCTTCGTCGTCGTCGTCGAGCTAGAGGACGGCTTGGGCTCAGGGAGGGGTGGTGCGGGAGGCGCAGGAGGCGCCGCCTTGGAAGCTTTTTGTGTATTGGTCGCAACAGCTGCCTTTGCCGCTGACTTTTTGGTCTTTTTTGGTTCGGGAGGCTTGTTGTGTATGTTGGGAATGGTATTCTCGTCGTAGTATATCGTGACATGCTGTTTAAGCTCGCCGTACTCGTTCCAATCTTCTATTTCAGTGAGGTCCTAAAGACAAGGAGGGCCGAATGTGTTAGCGAAAGGCCAACATACTCAAAGGGAAGAAAATACGAGCAATTGCTTCGTAGCTTCTATGTTGAAGGAGGAGAGATATGGAAAAAGGGGAGGGGGGTCCCTACTCCGAGAACCAAGCTGTCCTGCACGAGACCGGGAAGTTTTCTCGGACGGCCGCCGTCGTCTTTGCCAGCCCTGCGACCCCAGAGCCTGCGCGCCTTATCATCTACAGCAAGGTCGACAGCTTTGAAGGGCACTCTGTTGGCTCGTAGAATGGTCTCCAACCGCGAGGTAGCCGTCACAATATGCGATGATCCCGCAGTCAGCGAGGTGAAGATATAGAGCGCGGGGTCGTCGTCTGAATACGTCGTCATGGTGGTGGTTTGCAGAGCTCAATAGCGCCCGTCTTGTCCCGTGCGAGGAAGTATGAGGTACAGGCTGTAGAGCTCCGAGGTCTATGAACTGCTTGTCCCCTTGCCAAGCGACGAATGCTGGGTACGTCCTAACTGTGTGGCGGAGATAGGGGGCAAACTGGTTGGTTCGATGTTTTGGTGTTGGGTCAATTTGGCCGTGGCTTGCGACCAGGCCAAGTCCACGTCGACCAAACGAGCGGGGACGTGGATTGATGTGGACAGGGACGGGGACGGGGATGGGGACGGGGATGGAGATGGGGAGATGGGTTGGGGCAGTCAGGAGGATGCATGCGGCAGGCACAATCAGTCATCGCTGGGGCCGGAGAGTCATCAGTTGACCAGCTCTAATCCCCATGTGCCATATCAGGCAAAGACAAAGGACAGAGAGGAGAATGGGAAAAAAGCAAGTAATTAAAGAGGGGAGGGGGGAGGAGAGTGGGTGGAGGAGGAGAATCAAGATGAAAAGAACAAAAGACAAAATCAGGGACAGCCACATCATAGCAGGGACTGCATCATCGTGTCGTCCTTTTTGAACAGAGACAAACAACTTCAGAATGTCTTAGAAAGCACAATGGGACTGGGAAGTCACAGGCAGGCGGCGGCGAAAGCAACCAGGCTCATGCTCATGCTCATTCACATCACATGCAGACCAGATCAGACACCACGTCAGACTTTATGGTTCTGAGTCCTGAGTCCTGAGTCCTGATTCCTGATTCCTGATTCCTGACATGACTAACAGGATAAGACTGTGCATTGCTGGGACTGCGAGCATGCCAGGGCCGTTGTCCACTGTGCAGCTGAGAGCAGCCGGGCAAGAGCAGATGCAATGCTTCTGATACAGTGTTTAGCTGGTCGGTGGTCGGTGGTCGGTGATCGGTGGTCTTGGTTTTGTTCTTGGTCCTGGTCTTGGTCTGATACGCGGTGATGGTCGAACTGGACTCGAAACCAAATCTGGGAATCAGGTCAAGGCCGGAGGTGGAAGGTCGAGGGTAGGGCTGGACTCCTGGATGACTCAGCCAGCAAGCGCCAGACCGGCGCATCGAAACATGCTGCATCACACCCGAGTGCAATTTCCCCATCTAAACCCTCTTTGTTGCCTCAACCGAGAGATGTATCGTTTCATCGTCTCGCCTTCTTTGCCCGACGACCCGAGGCTGGGCACGGCAGCTGAGCAACTTTTGATTGATGGATGCTTGCAATTTGCATTCCCACGGATCCAAATCGGTCGGAAGCATGACAACAGTTGCAGTCGACTTCGTGCTGGTATCATGGCAGAGCGCGAGTCCATGTCGACTCATCGACGAGCTGCGGACGGACAGCTTCGAACCCTTGACTTCTCGGAGCTAGCTCTCGTGGTCACGAGATCATCCGTCATGACCTAGCTGTCCCTGATGTGACCCTCATCTTGTGTATTGCGTTGATGGACGTGGTCTCAGAAGCGTGGCAGCAGCCCGGGACCCGAATCGTTGTTTCACGCCTCCCTCGGGTGCACGCTTGATGATGATGCAGTATTGACGCTTCCAGTCACCTCCGGCCTCCAAACGACCCCGAACCAGTCTCCGGTTCCTTATGACGGAAGCGGCGCAAACCCGATTCGGGTGCAAGAGCACGACTGCTGCCTCTTTGAGCTGCTTCCTTCCGACGCATGTCCGTCTGTGCCGATAGCACGCATCGTGTGTCCAGCTCCTAGCAAATGGCTTCATGTCTCATCACAGTGGGAGGGGCACGCGGCCAATTGGGGCTACACACCACGCCCGCCGCTCAGCGCTGGTGGGGCACGATTTTGGTTGGTCGGCAGCCACCAATATCCAATTGACATGGAACGCACGCACAGGCCAGCACAGGAGCTGTGTCTGTTCTGACCTGGCCTGGCCTGGCCTGATTCCAGCCAGTGCTGCTTGCTAGGCGCGGGCTCGGGAACCGGCCCTGCTGGGGCCATCCACCCACCCATCCGCCCATCCACTCACCTACCCTCTCCAGCCTGGCAGCTACCACACGCAGCTTCTCGGCCAGTCAGAGCCAGGGACGGCGCTTCGCCAACCCGCTCGCAGACTGCAGAATGCCTCCTTCCTGCATGAGCCTCCAATCAGCAGCCGTGCCTGATCTGCCACCATCACCAGCTTGTCCCCAGATCCCATCCAGAGTCCAACCAGACGCTTCCAGGTTCTCATATCCCATACCGCTCCGACGCCATGCGTTCGAAATCGCTGAAAATATTCATATAAGTCGCGTCCTTGACCGTTTTCTGCATGCCTCCCGGCCCACCTCGATCTCATCTCGACCAGCTTCGCTCATTCGCACCACTCTCACTAGATCTGATTATTACCTTGTCTCCACGACATTTTCCCTTGCACACTCGTTCTTACACACAGCGACGCAATATCCTGCACTTCTTCAGCCTTTCTCCCGCGATTACTTGGACAACCAGCCGCCACGCCCGTCATCAGCATGCATTCCACCGCTTTGTTCACGGTCCTCGCCATTGGCGCCTCTGCCGCAGCAGCCGGCGATACCGTCTTTCTCACGGCCAAGACCACCCAGATCAGGACCGTCACCCACTGCGCTGACTCGTACACAGACTGTCCGCTCAGCAAGACGACTGCCGCCGCTACCACTCCGGCTGCCGCTTCGCCGCCTGCTTCTTCGCAGCCTGCTTCTGACACCTCTGTTGGCTCTGTTGAGACGTCCGTCGCTTCCCAGCTCCCTTCAACCACTTCGTTCCCTACCGCCCATACCACGACTTCAGGTGCACCAACTGGTATCACTCCAGCTTCCTCAACTACTGACCCCGTTCTTATGCCGACTGGTGCCGCCGGCGGTTTGCGTGCTCAGAATGGAGCTGCCGCAGTTGCCGTTGCCGCTGTCATTGCCATGGTTTATTAGACTTGGGCGCTGTCAAATCTACCCCATGCCTGGCCGAGCTTCACTCTGGTTACTTTGAAGCCTTTTCCCCTCGACTTGCTTCATATACTTCATGACTGTCATTGCTTGACCTCATCTCCCGATCGCGGCTGGACATGGTTTTTATTTTGATACATTGGAATGGCCGCTTGGAGACCATATATTTCGGCCAAGTCGATTGTTCTTGGATGCATTAGATAGATTCTTTCTTGCCTATTATTTCTCCTTCCGGTCGTCTTTCATCGGCAGCTGCCTCAGTGTCTCTGCGGGGGCGAGACGGTAACGTTTCAGATCCGTACGACGGGTAGCAGCTTGGACGCAGCTCATGATTCCGAATGATGATGGATGCAGATATGACTTTACGAGTTACGTATGGAATAGATGTTTTTCTTCTTCTTCTTCTTCTTCTTCTTCTTCTTCTTCTTCTTAAGGGGGTGGGACTAGCAGCCATAAATCAAACCACTTATGTCTGTCGCCTTTTGACGAAACTCAAGAGCAGCATAATTCGTGGATTTGAGCCCCTACTCATCTTTCACTCTTCCATCATCTGGATCTTGTGCCGGGCCCGGGAGAAATGGCAGGCATGCATGGTCACTTCACCGAGATTTCGAAATCTTACATGTCTCGCATTTTCTCCTCGGCCGTTTGGCTTCGCTTTCCGGCGGCTATAAGGGTGTCGTCTTACCTGCGTCTAGGCACGCCAGACGCGCAAATATGACTGGAAAACTGTCCGATATCTCTTGTAGGCAATACATCACGACAACTTTGCGCGAGACTTTTCCTTGTCGCCTTGTACGATCAGCGGAATATCCTCTCGAGACTGTCGGCAGAAATACTTGATCGCACGAGCGCATCATTATGCAGCTTTCGCATGGAAGCAGGGTCAGTAATATAACGTATGCAACATCTGGATATGGTGCAAGAGGTCAAGGAGATTCATTCCAGTAGGCTAGGATCGGGATGAAAGTATGTACATATGTAATTACATACATACATACATATGTACGTGCATATGTCTAATTTCCCCAATATGCTCCATTTTCGAGCTTCGAGCAAGGCCCGCCGAACAGCACGCACAAGCTTGCCGAGGCTACTTCACACCAGCGGTAGATGGCAAGTCATTCCTGATACCCAGCCATGCCATTTGACCATTGTCAGCACCGACTCCCGGGGCTTCTTTTCCTTAATTTCGAAACGGTCTGCTATCTGGCTGCCTGTCGAAACGAGCTCATGGTACTTGTTGGTTGTCTGCCGATCCGCTACCACAATGTTGCACGCTGGACCGCTCGGGAACCCTTTGCAACGAGAGACCTTGGCAGGCAAATATATATGCAGAATTCGAGGGGAAACCCGAAGCTCTCCAAGTCGAAAGCAAGCAGAATATCAGCCATGATGCGGCTACTCTGTATCTGCTAGTCTCAAGAAGCGTCAACGTTGTTTTGCTTGTATGATGCGCGTGAACGTTTGCCGTTATGAACAAGGATGACCGTTTGACGCAGATATGGCACAAGGCATGCATAAGCTAGAGTTTGAATCTGCGAGAAACGGGCACTGATGCGTTAGGACATGCGCACATCTCTTGTTTGATAGGTTTGTGATCCCAGCCGTGCTGTTGGGGTATCTGCAGCCTTCATTGGCTAGTCGTGATGTTTGTGATGTTTCTTCCAGCGAGCACGAGAACAACAGCATTCCGAGCTCCAAAGATTTCCCATCGAGCACTTCTTTCATAGTGTCGGTACACGTTGGGTATGCTTTTCTTGAGCCTTAATTCTTTCGGATGCAAGGGTTTTATTCTTTTTTCATCTGAGTCGACAATGTACGGAATCAAGTAAAGCTGTTAAAACGACAAAGGACGAGATTTGAAGGCGGGTTTTAAGGACATCCAGAAATTGAGCTGGGTAGAGGATGTTTGGAAAATTGAGGACTGATCTTACCTCACAATGTACTGGATAACATCGAGAGACTTTATATAGAAGAAGCAGAACAAGAAAGGGAAAAGCCGGGTGTAAAGTGTTAGGCACAGGGCAAAAGACCAGGGCTTCGACGTCACGCACTTGACAAGCAGTGCTGGCCCCTGGTTCTGTCGTTGTTGGTCGGATAACGACGACGCAGAGGAGACCTATCAGTTAGGGTAGGCAAGGGGTAAAGAAATTTGGAACGGAAATGCCGGTTACGGGGGTGACATCTGACGGCGGTATCCTGGTTTTCTTTGCGTCGACTGCATCGAGAGATGTTATAGATCGACGCTGGGCGATGGTTAATATAAGAATAAAGAGGAAAGGTACACGGAGCACAGTTCTACTCTGGTCATATTTTATTCATAACTCCTTGCTCATTCATCACTCTTTCCCAACTCAACTGCGGCTCCAGCAGGCCACACGGCTCTCCGCACTTCCTGGGGGGGGGCGTGTCTTGGCAACCCGGGCGTGAAGGAAGAGAAAGCAACAGAAACAAATTGCTTTCTGTATCAACAATCAGGGCGGAATTCGTGCCGGCATCTGGAAAAGAAAAATGGATTTCGGCGGTCACTCCAGCCATGTCTCACGCCACCCTTCTAGAAGAGCTGAGGACCGACCGTCAACCTAACAAGGGGGTTTCTGGTGGAGCTTTCTCGACGCAGTAAACTCACTTGCCTCAACTGCCGGACGTTCGGTGGCTGGGGTTCGGGAAGGCCACATGCTTTGGTGGTCACGAATGCGTATTAAATTCGCGCAGCGTGCCATGAGCTTTTCGTTTAGAATGGCACGGTTTTGGTGGTTGGTCGAGCGCTCCTTGGCATACCTGTATGTATGAGAAGAAAGCTACGTTATGTCATGAGTCTGTCGATGAGTATTTAGCAAACACTTCTCTATCTGCTGAATTGAGCGCGAAATCGTCGAATCGAAGCTTCGCGTTGTCGCCGCAACACGATGACTGGCAGCCTACAGAGAGCGTTTGGTGCGTTCGTGGGCTTCACGGATGAATCGGCGCGGCCTCGCCTTCATATGCGGCGACATAGACTTCAAAATGGTTCAAGGTTGGTTATCTATTGCACTGCCAGGATTGGTCGGGATCATAGCCACAAGTTTAGGCTGGGTTAGTCGACCCTCGAGCCGTGATTTCTTTTCAGTCTGCCTTTTCCAATTTTACCATGGCAGACAATGCAATGAAAGGTGGGAGGTGTGGACAAAGAGCACATACCAGACTGGACACATTATCAAATCAATAGTTTGACTCCGAATAATGCCGGCTTGTCGAGACGAAGACGTCAAGAGCGCACCGACGAGCTGTGTCTTCTCTGGGCCTCTATGTTACACAGGCATCTTCATGTTGTGTCTGGTTGGCACGCACGGAGCGCTTGATGCACAAGACTCGACTCGACCAAACTTGTGCTACTCCAAACACGCAGCCACGCAGCTGTAGTATAAAGCCAACGCGCCGGCACCGTAACCATAGGGCAACGAGCCATCTGTAAAATAGGCGAGTCCGGCTTGCTGATGGTAGATCGTTGGAGCCAATGCAACGCACACACAGGAACGAGGAAAGCTGACGATAGACATCCGGAAGACTTTGGAGCTTCCAGACCGAGATGCGAAGTTTGGCGGGGGCATGTGAAGCGAAAAAGGCAGGCCAGTGCTGTCCGATCGATGTGCATGGTTCTGTGCGGGAGAATCATTATGCCCCGCCGCATCTCTTTGAACCCTGCAGACTGGACATGAAGCTGGGCAGGAACGATCCACGGCGGGCACTGGGGAACGAAGGACAGTGGGGCCGGAAGCCCAGCGTCCACACAGCACGCGACTTTGAGCCTTGAGGCCCGCTTGGGGCTTGTTTTCCCCACTTACACTTGCACTTGGCACTTGGCACTTGGCACTTGGCACTTGGCACTTGGCATTTGAGGCTGGCAGTGCAGTGCACGCAGGCACTGACCCCATCATTCTTTCCGCGGCAATAAGTGCCCGACTCTCACGTGGCTGGCCTTGGCACTGTCTGACTCCACACGCGAACAAAGTTCCACTCAACACTACGGTAACTAGCACCTTGAAATATTCTCCACGAAACAGCAGTCTGGCCAGCGACGGTGAGAGTCGCAGCCACAGCTGCTCCGCTCTTGTGCTCTGTGACGCCTTACTCATCATCTGTACAATTTGACCTGCAAGCACTAAGCACGGAGTACGCTGGCACGTTGACCCGTCTCTGCGTTGGAAAAACCGCTTGATGTCTCAGTCAACATGTAGCGGGGCGCCGCCGATAAACCAATCAATCAATCTCCTCCATGGGCAATCCGACGTTGCCTCTGGTAGCTTCACCGACGCTGAGACTTCAATTTGGCCTTGTCCGGCCGAGACGGACATTCTATAATCCTGGGTTTGATATTGTTTTTCACTTCCTGCTCACAGTGTATTGCTATATTGCTTCATCAACCAAAATGCACTGTCATCTGAAACTCGAAGGCTGACTAGGAGGCCCTGTATCCCGCAGTGACACCAACATTAAGGGGCGCATTTGACACACGACACAGGCGGTAAAATAGGTGGCACCGACGTGTAGAGGTCGGCGATTGTGCAAAATCACTCATCTTAGTTTGGCAGATGTAGCACGGCAACGGTACATTCGGAACCTGGAACGTCCTTGGACAAGCAAATCTTGGGTTCCGTGAGACGCCATCCATGGAAAAGCTCTTAAGCATATCTTGATTCTGGATCGGGGAAAGCTTGGCAGACACATGTAAAACCAAGTAGTTGAGGGTTGCTGAAGTCGAGATTTGCCGTCGGCAAAGAAAGACGTCGAAAAATTCGTGGAACACATTTCACAGGCCATCGAAGATTTCTCGCATCGACGAAAATTGATCGAATATGAATACTGCCCGCTAGATGCTTGAATCCGACTATTTATCATGGTTTGCAACACAAAGAAGCTTCGCATGGGCAAGAGCTTAGTGTTATTTGCCAGCTACATTGTGTGCTAACATAAGACATTTCCTACGATGGAATTTGACCCTATCAATTTGTACGTCTTACAGGTACTGGCCTCTCTTTTCCCCATGTGGATAAAGGTTGGTCTTGGTAGAAATGAGCTGGCTAGTGTTGATGACTCTGTTGTTATTGAGTACACTGCCGCCAGTTGAAGCTCCGGTCCATGCGTACCCGCACCTCGACGCTGAGCAACTGTCTTGCAACCGGGCAGAAATAGCCCGTTGGCACAACTGGCCAAGCACTCTGCACCATCAAGCCTGGGTGCACGATGTGGGCGACACGATATAGGCAGCATGGAGGGAACTGCGTAGTGTTTGGAACTCTTTCACATGGCAAGACATGCATGGCTCGAAATCTTATGACGGGAACAAATTAATCAGTTCAGTGCTCGCGCAGCCAGGCTGTGAAGAGTCGTTTCCTCGCACTCTGTCAAAATTTTGCCATGTTGAGCAGGCACGCTTGGCTTCTTCTTCTTCTTCTTTATTCTTTTCTTTTCTATCATTGTCATCCGGCCGAGTTCCATGCCCGCCAAGCGACCCATTTGATACGCAAATGAGTGAGACTTGCATGTCTCACGTCATCAAATGGCCTGATTTCTTTGCTAGACGGGGAACTGTGTCTTCTCGATTTGTTAGGCATCTGTGTCAAGACCAAACGCGAGGACATACAGCCGGTCAAGGTATTTATACATATATGCTCACAGAATCAGTCACTTCAACACCAATGATAAAATTGCTTCAGCAAAAAGGACAAGCTGAAAATACCCTGTGAACCATGACACCTCGCAATGTTATTTGGGAGTTTCCTATTTTTGAATTTCGTTTTCTTCTTATTTTCTTCTTCTTGCATGGCCATTCAAGTCGTCAAACGACAAAAGGGAGACCATTCGTCTGACTCTCCATTCTCCTCGCCCCGGAGTGCCCCGTCGTCAGAGGGGTTGAAGGGGCAGTGCCACGAACACTGACCGAGCCGGTTACTCGTGGCGTAGGAAGAAAGGGGGGGTAATTTGTGCCTGGTCTGGTCCGGTCTGGTCTGGTCCGGTACAACGACAAGCCTAACTGGTTCCGACGATGCAAACATTTAGGAAGCGCACGTTGGCAGGTGGAAAGCGAACTGTGCTTTGGTTCTTCAGAACAATTGACCCTGTTTCCCTGAGTCGTAAGTTCCCTTGTCCACGATGATGAGGCATAATATAAGCTCAACAGCTCAAAATCAATGTCCCTTGATCGTTACCTCATCGCCACGTGCCATTTGCTTGATCCGGTAGTTGAACAAATCGACATAGGCTCTCTCGCGCCGAGAGTCTTGGCATGTGATGCTTGAGCCAAGCGGGAACCCCACACCAAGGCTCACTGTTTTATGATTATTATTATTATTAATTTCGTATTTATAGAGTGAAAAATCCGCCACGATTTCTTTCCTTCAGATCGGTTCCTGTAGCTCGGTGGGACGGCAAAAGCGAGATATCAAACATGACGGGCTCCCTCCCTCCTGCCTATACGCAGCCTCTTCCTGGCTCCCGTCGGCAAGGTCATGCTAGTCGGTTGATGCATGAAGGGATGGCGCGAGCTAGCTGGGCTGCGCTGGAAGGGTGTGTTTTCTCTTCTTCTTAAGTTTTCTCTAAATTCTTTTTTCTTTTTTTTTTCTTTTTTTACCAAAAAAAACCGGCATATCCGATCGCGATCAATCGATCGTACGGTCTTGACTTTAACAAGACATGCGCTGAGACCATGAACCTGTCAAGCGGAATAGCACAGGCATGCGAATGGGCGTCGTTTAATTTTCGAGTTTATTATCCCTTTTCTGTTATTTTCTTTTTTTTATTTGTTTCCAAATTTATGTTATTCCTTTATTTCATTTCATTTTATTCTTATGTCAAAGAGGCCGTCGGGGAGAGCGGAAGAGGGGTTGGAGGTCTGGTTCTTCGCACACTTTGCATGGGGTATGGTTTCACGCGAAATCGTCCCAGGGGATGCATCGCCTTTGCTTTTCTTTCTTCCCTGCCCTGCTCGATAACCAACAACATGATTTGATTTGCTCGTATATCCCCGGACGGCCGTCTCGCTTGCATAAACTCACGCAGCGCCACATGCAAACAATCCCGGTGATGAGTTCAGACCGGTGTTTTGGCGCCAGTGACGGAGCTGCGAGCCGGCTGTGTTGCTTTCTTTCGGTTTTCTTTCTTCTTTGGGAGGGAGGGTGGTTTCATAAGTATGATTGATTGCCCAGGGCGTGTCTGTCACTTTTGATATGCATGGTCCGTTTCGTTGACATGGACTGCTTCCTGTATTTGTTCTTTCCAGATTTTTGTTCATTTTGTTTTTAAAAATGGATGATTCATGGTCTCTTCTTTAACTTGAGTCTCGTTAATCTTATTCTATGTATTCCCATTTTCCTCCTCCTCCAGTCATTCTTATACCATGACTTTATCACTTATATGACGTTTGACAACGTGGGACGCGGGACGCGGGATGCGCGGCTGACCGGCATCCAAGGTTTAAGAGGCTAGCAACAAGCGAAATGCACAGAATACATCGTCATGAGACTTGCGAAAAAATGACAACCCAGACGCGACGAAACATGTGGAAACTCTTCTTATTTGCCTCGACCAAGACGTGCGTGCTCCGAGGGTGGGGGTGCGTGCTTCACTGTTTCAACGACATGACCGGGTTTTCGTCAGGTCTGCGTTCGACATGAATCTATCTAGGACAGACGAGATGAGAGTTGGACGTGGGGACTTCTTTTTTTGCGTCAGGTCTGGGTGTTTCCAGTCCAGTCACCGCGTGTGCGGTAAATCATAGTGTTCATGGACACTCTGTACATGCTCTGTCAACTCTGGAATGCAGATGATGATGCGTCAACGTGGATATGTATCGCCCCTCCTTTTCTTTTTGTCCACCGCGGGCGCTCTCGTGTATTATTTTCTTGTCGGTTTGGACCTGGTTTTGCGTGCCTGGGACTTACAGATGAGAAGCACTGTACCTACCTCTTTTATGGATCGTCTCTATGGGATAGGATCCTACTAGATCCGGAATCGGGAGTATCTATACACCTAGAAATAAAAAAGAAGTGTCCATATTGTCGCGTCTTTCCACTAACCAAGCTTCGCTCGCCTCCAAAGCACGCCGCGTCCGCTGCATTCACGGCAAGTCGCTAACTCTTTTTCCCCCACAAAATAACTAGGGATCTTATGACTTTTTTTTTCTTACAGTCACATCATGAGAAGGTCGGGACCCGGGGTGTAGAAAATCCGCACTTTTTGACGTCGGAATTCGGGTTGGCTTTTGTCACGACGAGGCTTCTACGGAGAGAATTGTATATAGCTTCGAATATATTACAAGGATAGGTTTTTTTTTTCCTTCACTTTCAATCATAGACTTGGGCTTTTTTCGGACGTTTGGCCAGATTTCACGCGTCGATTATCATAAAACACCTAACCAGATGAGTATAACTTTACTTGACGCCTGATTGATAGATGGGCCAGGAAAGATAGGCCAGTTTTGGTCCTTATCATGGAGTCATTTCCACTAACGAATCCTTGAGAAAATCATCCGCGAAGAAAAGAAAACATGTCACAGATCAGGCGCTAATTTTGACGGTCCTCGAGCTTTCTTATCGATGCCATGGATGAATTTCAAGCTGGGTTATTTTCTTGCCCTCTAGCCATGCTTTGTTCCCGACATGTCTCCACGCTACGAAGTATATATGCCCAGAAAAAGGATGAGCCAGACTCGCGCATGGCGAATAGGAAATTGATGAAATATTCGTAGATGTCTGAGCCTGTCTTTGGAGGCCTTCAGGTTCAAACTTGCAAAATCAGTGTCACTCAATTTAAGACTATACCGGTACCAGAAATATGAAACATATTTCCAGCTTGAAGATGCAAGATGCAGGTAAGGATGAGCTTATATATAAAGCAAACTCATTGATTCTGATACGACCCGCATACATGTTGCGCACGTGTCAATATACTAGACCAGTCAGTCATCATCAGAGACTGAGATATTGTAGAGGTAGGACCTCGATCGACGGCATGATACTTCAAGGATCCCCTCGCATGATTACACACGCGGGAGCCATGGATCCAACATTTGGCAAACGCCATATTTATCTTGTTAGAAGCAACAAGCATATTCTTAGCTTGCCGGTCGTGGCAAAGCTAAATCACACATCTCTCAGGCGGAGAAGCCAAGCCGAATAACGACGCTACACAGCCTGACAGGCGAACAGAAGGTGGCAACCCGATCTTGGGCTGCAGGGTCTTGGCTCTACGCTCACACTATTACGCAGTTAACGGACGGGATCATTGAGAAAGATTACCGATTCGGATTCGGTTCACCACCCGCAGCCACAGCATCGTGTATGGACTCTGCGAGCTGTTCTCTGGTATCGGTGGTAGAGTTGCTGAAGAGACTTGGCGAGTCGGCAAGTTGTTCTCGCCTGCTGTCATCCATATGACGAGTCGCGTTGTGTCAATCATGTCAACGATGGCTCTGTTCGAACACTTGGCAGGAAAAGAATCTGGCGCGTCGGCCATGGGAAGCTGACTGAGCTCAGAAACTGAATCTATGGGACGAGGCTTGTTACTGGAAAGTGCGCCAAGATGGTGGTCAGTGGTCAGTTAGTAGTCACTAATCACTGGTAGACGGATTCCCAAACTCCAACTCCGTTATTGCACGAGATATCGCAGCAAGGTGACGTCACTGCTGTTATTATAAAAGTCTAGGTTTGAGACTCAAGCCTCATAGCAGTTTTCTGCATAGTATGAGATCCATCTTCTGAATATGAGATGCTGCATGCTTCCCCATGAGTTCCGAAGTCCAGGTCACACAGTAACGAATGTGTGATCCATCTTCATTTAGACGGAAAAAACATGGATAATCGAGGTGTTTTCTTGAGGGGGCGTATTGCCCGCTTATCCAGGGGCCAGGGAGTGTTACCCCTTTCGAGAACGGGTGGCATAACAGCCACCGGTTCGTTATCTGTCCGTCTCTCTTTCTGAAGTGGCTATTCAACTGCTAGGAATGCGGACTGAGGACTGCGGACTGCGGATTGCGAATTGCGGCTTGACCTGGACCAGACTTATAAACGAGCCATATCTGTGGACGCCTAGCGCTTCTGCGACTGAACGTATCTTCCATTCAGAGAGGGCGAAGGTCACCTACCTAGATAGTAGATAGTCGACAAGAAGGTCTATACTGTTTTGCAGTCCTGCGGTCCGTCACTACCCCTTTCCTTTCCCCAAGGTAAACACCACTTCAGTCTGCAACAACGCGTGATAACGGTGGCAAAAGCTATGACACGATAAGACCGGTCCGCGCTGGGAAAGAGGCGCCTGTCACCAATGGATTGGTTTTGTACTTATCGTAGGATCCTTGTGGCCTGGCCTGGGCGGGTGTCTGGACTGCGCCGCAATCTGATGGCTTCGACCGTGCTCTCCCTGGACCAACCCCATCAATGATTACGGAGCAGTGTTGATAATATCATGCGGGGTAGTTTCCGGGGCGAATATATCCTCCACCTTCTTACACGTGGGCAGAAGAATACATGCAATCTTGATCAAAACGCTTTAGGGGCCATCATGATCCATCACTTGCCGGCAATCATCGTCCAATAGTAGGTCCATTAGATGGCGGCGGAGAGCGCTTCCAATTGAGAAAAGCACAATCTCGTTGACCTTTCCGATTATAAACTCGCCGTTACTTTTTCCTTCCGGCTGGCAATGCATCGTCAGATGGACTTTCGCGTCGGATCGGAAAAAAAGGACATGTGTATGCAGATTGCGGAACGTAGGGTCGACCAATGAATGGCACTGGGAAGGAACACGGAGCCCCAGAATCTCGTGTAGAAAAGAAATTCTCGCGTGCTTCATTCACATCCTCGGTCTGTTGTCTGGGGTACATTCTGGGGTACAATTACAACATGCGGGGGAGAGGACTGGAACGTTCTAGCACGAGAGCTTCCTGGCGTGATTGGCTCGAGTTGTTGGTCACGACTGATGCTGCCAATACCACAATATTCGACATTGAACATCAAACACATACCAGACACCAGGCACCAGACCAGACATTAATTGTAACCACACCACATGGCTGTTGGCATTGACCAGTGGGTGGCCAGTCAAGGCACCACTGACACTGACACTGACACTGACACTGACCACACCACTACTACTGACCTCGCCTGACCAGCAGCAAGTGGAGGACGCGCAAACCTTGACGACGAGTCAAGCCCTGCCGACGAAAAGCTACAAAACAACCACGTGCGGAAGACGCATCTACCAGACTATCTATTGTGTGTTGGAAAGTCGTCTACTGCGCCGGCAGCTGAAAAAGAGACGGCATCGAGTGTCTCACGTACCGTCAAGATTCATCAGCATACGGTCGATATTAAGGTTCGCCGCCCCTCCCCTTTCCTCCACACCCTCTCGCTGGTATTGTTGTCTAAATATATCACAATACATGAACAATAGCATCCCCGATTTTCATCAACGCAAACTCCACCGCGCATAGTTTCGTGTCAGGTACTTTTGCTTGGTCTTGGTCGACCACACTGCGTCATCTGTCTCCTCCCGGCTGCGATGATGCCGACAACCGGTATCTCTCTCTGGCAGCTCTGCTTCTTCATCCCCGCCACTATTATGGATATTTGAGGATATCGTCATCGGGGTATAGGGCCTGAAATCGCAAGTTCCACGAGGGTAGCCGTGCTCGTATATACTCGAAGGACTCCCCTTTCTTGAGAATGGAGCTGTCAGCAATAAAGTGTCTTGTCTGTATGGTCAGTCTTAAGCCAGATTCTCGTCTTACACGAATTTGGCCACATACTATACTATACCATATTTATATACCCCTTTCGATTGAAGTGTTTTATTTCCATCTCGTTGTTGTTTTTCTGCGCCATCTCAATCTTCTGTTGTTTTGTTTTTTGGTTTTTTTTTTTTTGGAAAAAAGAAGGTTTGAAAAGGAGAAGAATAACCGTGTTATCTTACTGCTTCTTCGAAGCGTCTTCAAGCGGCAAGATGCGCCACGGCAGCGAGTTTGCTGCCGTTTTTGCAACCCTGCTATTTGGTCTGGTCCCCTCTGTTCGTTCCGATCCTACACAAGTGCCTGAAGCATCGCCGGTCTGGAATTACCAATGTCCAGAGCCGTGTTACAAGTTGGGCCCGAACCCATCAAACTGGACAGTCTTCTCCGACGTCAAACTCATCGGCGGCTGCGCGCGACCCGTGCTCCTGGACTTCTCCCTATATTCCACATCTCACAATGGCATCTATGTCCGCAGCTGCGACGCTTGGGGCGCCTACTACTACTTTACACCTCCGGCCGTGATATCCGCGGCACCAGATGAAGAGAAGACAAACGTTACGGCCCAACTGGCCTGGTCACCGAATCCCGACGCCTCAGCATCTTCGTATACTGCCATCACGCTGCTGCAGGAGCTCCAGTATCAGGTGCAGCGCTCTACAACTCCATGGGAGAAGACTATTCTCTTTGGTGCCTTCCAAGACGTCACCGTGGGCATCTACATTGGCGACAACATGCTCAATCCCGGCGCCGTTGACACTCTGTTTGAGCCACTCATTGACAAGTTGTTCGCGGTCGGCATTGGATCTTCTAAAGCAGCCGCACTCCAGGTCTGCGATGAGAAGAGAACAAGCGACCTGACATTTGGAGTCATTGTTGTTGCCAACCGCAACCTTGCCCATGTTCGTGGCGCCGTCGAGATCTGGTCCAAGTCGAATTGTCTCAACACGACCAACACCAACTTTGCCGAGTCTGTCAAGCTAGAAAACTTCCCCATCAGAATCAAACCTCGATCCGTAGCCCCGCATGTCCTCCCATCTGGTACTCCAACTACTGGCCTTGTCATCGCAAGCAGAAAGAATGTTCTGGGCGCCGCACAGAGTCGGCCTGGCAGCCCCAGCGGGACAGGAAGTGCCATCAAAGACGGGGCTCAACGTGGTCTGACGACATTGAAGACTCAACCTGCGTCGAAATCAACAACCATAAGAAACGCGTCCCACCTACTACTTCCAAGAGGGATGACCACATCAAAACCAACGGGTGCCACGGATCAGGCATCCAAGCAGATTGGCAAAATGAGTACTGCATCACCAGCTCAACCTAGTCCGACAAGCCAAGCGTCGAATCCAACTAAAGATGTGACGTCTGATTCAATAGAATTGAAACCCATGCAGAGCGCAATGATGTCAATGGGTGCTTTTGTTTCCACAAAGTGCCGGACCTTGAAAGTGTTCGCGGGAGATACTTGCGATTCCTTGGCCAAATCTTGCCAGATATCTCGCGACGATCTCATCAAGTTCAACCCAAACCTCGACTTGTGCAAGTCTACCTACGAAGGTCAACAATTGTGCTGCTCCTTCGGAACGAAGCCAGATGTGAGACCTCAGCCGAATGCTGATGGTTCTTGCTTCGTCCACGAGGTCAAGGCTGCGGACAGCTGCGAGTCCATTGCTGCGGCGTATGGTCTCAAGTTGGAAGAGCTGGAGAGCCTTAACTATGATACCTGGGGTTGGTTCTCTCTTTTTTTCTTATTTTCCCTCCATTCTTCTCCATATTTTCTTTTTTACACAGGGTTTAGTTTTTACTGTTTTCCTCCTCCCTCTTGTATATCTCTATTACATACCCTCACATACCCAAATCTAAAGGGTTTGGCATCCGCTGACCATTTCTACCCTCTCTCCACAGGCTGGCCCGGCTGCAAGGCCATCCGGAATGGTATCAAGATCTGTCTTAGCAAGGGATTTCCGCCTATGCCGGCTCCAATTTCGAACGCCATCTGCGGCCCCCAAAAACCAGGTACTCCCGTCGCGAAACCTGGTACGGATCTTACTACACTTAATCCCTGCCCTCTTAATGCTTGTTGCAACTCGGTAAGTAACCTCTTGCAGTCGTGTTTTATTTCTCTCTCCCCTCGCCTCTATGTGGATTCGTGATTATAAGTCTATCGGATCTTATCTCTTGTTTTATACATCGAAGCAAGACAAAAACAAACGATTCAGAAATCCGCCGAGACCAGGAAATCAACCAATTCTGACCTATCTTGACAGTTGGGCCAATGCGGTGTGACAGAAGACTTCTGTATATCTACCCAGGGCAGTGGTTCGCCGGGAACGGGCAAAAACGGCACCCTGAGCTGCATTTCTAACTGTGGGATGGATGTCCGCACAAGCCAACCCCCAAATGAATTTATCATCATGGCCTACTTTGATGGTTCCAATATGAACAGGGACTGCCTCAACATGGACATCAGTCAGGTGGACGAGATGTATACGCATATACACTTTGCATTTGGCCTTATTGGACCCGATTTCGGCATAGACTTCAAAGACAAGTATTCTAGACAACAATTTGATCAGCTCACAAAATTGCGTGATGGACCCAAGCGCATATTGTCATTTGGGGGTTGGACATATACTCCCAAGTCATCATTTTTGCCGATCTTCCGCGAAGGTATCAAGCCTGAAAATAGGGAAAAGTTTGCGTCTAGTATCTCCAAGTTTGCCGATAGCACCGGGATAGATGGTGTCGATTTTGTTTGGGAAACTCCCGGGGTAATAACCCCCCCCCCCCCCCCCCCCCCCCAAAAAAAAAAGAAAGGGAAAAATGTCCATTTTTATGATCCTCTCGCGCACTTGAAGTAAAGGAAAAATAACAGACGTCTATGATCCAAGTCGCCCGAGATCCAACCGTTTTCGTCTTGCCCATGCCAGTCGAGACGTTCCCCGGTGCGCCGTAATTTTCGAATGAATCCAAAGAAAAAAAAAAGATGATGAAGAAAAAGGAACCAAGTGAAGAATGTACACCATTCCTGTCTTTAGACGCGTGACATGGTGCAAACTAAAGTATAATCTTCGAAGCGCTCTATGTTTCCTTGCCAAGAGAGGAGCGGTCATCTTCGCCTTCAGCTGGTCGATCTCGAGATTTTTCGTCGACCGCGGCAGCTTCAAGGCTCTTGGTTTCGCAGCCTTTGACGAGTCGATGCCTCTGTATGAGGGAGAGGTAATACGGTCAGCAAATTCCAAATTCGTCAATCGTTAGAGAGGACTCTGTCCACTAACCTTGAGCGCATCTTTGCGTGAGAAGCTCTTGCTGCAAAATGAGCAGGGAAAGGGCTTAACCGCCAGATGAATTCGCTTGTGTCGTTTCAAATCATGGTTTCGGCTGAACGACTGGGTGCACTGGTCGCATTTAAATGGTCTCTCCGACTGTGCCTGAGGCTGCGAGTGATGACCACTGTATAGCATCTGATGACCATACCCTGGCGGCACTCCCAATGCTGGAATCATGGATAGCTGTGAGCCGGGCTGATGAATGTTGGACATGACAGGGCCGTTCATGGTCGCAAGTGGTTGATAAGAGCCGTAGGGACGATACGATCCTGGAGGCGGAGCCATGGCTGCCGGATGATGATGATGATGATGGCTCATGCCTCTTGGTGCCGGGCTCGTGCCAGTCGGCGATGATTGTTGTTGGCCAGCATAGGAAGAGAAGCTCGCTTGCTGAGGCGTTGATGATGCGGAATAATAGCTCGAATTGCTATGTGCTCTTGAATGAGCGTAGTGGTCAGCTGGGGCCGGAACGCTGGCCGATGGATGCGGCTGCGATGAGGTGAGCATGGCACCGTGTTGTGGCCCCTGACCCGACGATGACATGTGATGGCCGTCGTGGTGGCCCCCGTTTCCGCCTCCCGAGATGGTGGTTTGAAATGGCTGATGCACACTGTTGTAAGGTGGAGGAGGTAATCCTTCCCCGCCGGTGGCTGGTGATTGCGAACTTCTCGGATTGCCGAAACTCAAATGTTGTTGTTGCTGCTGCTGCTGCTGCTGCTGGCCGTACAGCGATGGCCGGCTGCCATAATGCTGCTGATCCGGAGATGTTGGGCCAACATTGTAATTTGAGCTGCCAGTTGTTGGCCAAGAACCATGAACTTGGGCCGTGCTGTACGTGTATTGTAAATTGCCATGTGCTTGTGATCCCTGGGAGCTGGCCGTATTTACGCTAGAGAGACTCGGACTGAGGCCCTCACTAGCTCCTGGAGAGGAGGTCAGAGGGCTGGACGGCAAAAGACCATATGGGGACGAGGGGCGATAGGTAAATGGAGCCATACTGGGAACTTCTGAATTTGGTGGTGGCAAAGAAAAGGCCGGCAGTGAACCTGCCGCTGGCCTTCGTGACGAAAAACTTGACGCGTCCATCGTTATATGTATCAAATCAGGATCAACAAGATACTGTTGTGGTACGTCTTTGATTGTTGTTGTTGTTGCTGTTGTTGCTGTCGTTTCAAAGGATAATAAAAAAATAGGGTATGGGTAGTTGGAAGTAGTCGGCTGCCACGCGGGGAGGTGTGGAAAGTCAGTTTCGTCGGCTGTCGTCGTCGCGAGGGGCTTGCAAATATCAATGTCAGCCGCAAGCAGTGTGTTGCTGTGCTGACACCGATGTCGAGTGCTTAGTGCTTGGGTGGTCGAATCCGAGTTGATTGACGATGTTACGGAAAGATGGAGAAGCCAAGGGCATCAATTCTCGAGATAATGAATAGGAAAGCAGGTAATGATGGGAGGGATAATGAGTAAACAAGAGAAGTAGAAGTGGGCGAGTCTGGAAAGGGTAGTAAAAAAAAAAGTAAAAAAAAAAAAAAAAAAAAAAAAAAAAAAAAAAAAAAAAAAAAGGACTAATGAAAAGACTTGAGAGAGAGCCCTTGTCAGAAGTATGTCCCAATTAGACAAGCGAATCGAGAGGCTAAGTCTGTCCGTACGAGCTGGTGGTGGTGGTGGGTTGCCAATATGGGAAATGGGACGGAGTCTAGAATAGGAACCCAAACACCGGGGGTGTGATTGTGTATATGTGTGAGTGTGTGAGTGCGTGCGTACGTGCGTGCGCGCGCGAGAGAGAAAGAGAGAAAGAGAGAGAGACAGAGAGAGAGACAGAGAGACAGCGTGTAGGTGTGTGTGGGTAGGAGCGGCGAGCTGAGTTTGGCAAGTGCGTCCAAGACAACTCTAGTTTGGCGCGTGTCGAAGTCTAACCAGAGACCGGAGGCTTCGCCCGCGGCTAGAAATGCGCCAAGAGCGAGTGTGTCGATAAAAAAAATTGGACGCTGGACAAGATGGATAAACTTGACAAAGTGCACGGCGCACGTCAGACCGAGTTATTGGAGAGGATAATGAGGTTAGGCTGTTCGCAAGCGACGAAGCGGGAGTCGAGGTTCCGAATAAGGTGAGTGACTGTCCAATGCGTCTGGAGCGTCTGGAGCGGGCGCAAACAGAGCAACTCGAGTCTCAATGTTCCAACTTCCCCCTTGCTCAACGATTTGTCTTCATGCACCGGGCCCTTGCACGCACCTGCCCTGGCTCTTGTCGTGGATCGAGAGAGCCGGCTGTCCGGGAACGGCGACAACTCCACGGCGGAGCGCTGCAAGAGTGGTTCGCAACCGTACGGTGTTGGGGAGAGCGAGAGAGGGGCTGAATCGCCGGCGGATCCTGGGTCCAGGCTCAAGCTCGACGGAAGTGGGACTTTATGGACTCTGGACTCGACCAGCTGGCTGCGGGAAAATAGATGAAGTAGGTAGTTTTCTGAGAGGGGAGGGCGGGGAGGGGAGAAAAAGAAGGAGGACAAAAAGAAAAGAAAAAAAAAAGGAAACAAAAACAAAAACAAAAAGACCAGGAAGCCGTCGCGCAACTCGGTCAGGATCAAGTTGAAAGCCAAGGCAACGCCAGCGATACGACACGACGATACGATGCGATGCGATGCGATGCGATGTAATGCGCTCGCCCTTCGCTGCGTGATGAACGTGAGGTGTGGTCTGCAAGCTTTCTTGCTTTCAGCCCGATTTCCCACCAAAAAGAAGGCCTTGAAGACAAATCAACGGCCAGCCGGCTCGGCTCTTGCTCTTGCTCTAGCTCGTTTTATCTTTCTCTTTTTTCCCCCCCAGCACACACAGCAATTCTCTCGTCCTGCTCAGAGGGCCGACGAGTTTTGACACGTCTGGTGCAGTTGCTTATGGCCAACAACTTCGGTGAGCACCGTCCGGAGCACTCTGCGCCGCGCTGCGAGTCGTCAAGATCAAGACTGAACTCAAAACGGTGTCTCAAATCCACCTGCGGGGGGGTGCGTACAGGCAGTATCAAAGAATTGCCCCGGTCAGAAATCAAAAATTCGAGATGTAGACCGCACGCGTTGTGGTTGTGACTGTGACTGTGACTGTGACCACGAATGCTAGAGAAGAGAAAGGGAAAAAAAAATTCAACACACAGGTTCCAGTCTGTCGTAGGGATGACGCTGCAAAAAGTATAGTGAGTCCGTCTGGATCCAAGGGTATTTTATTGCTGCTTGCTTGCTTGCTTGCTTGCTTGCTGGCGTCGTTATTGTCGCTGCAGTCGCAATGATCCAAAGATATGGTCTGAATTCCTGGCTTAACTGTGATGCAGAGCTTATCAATGATAAGGTTTTTATGTCAACACTATTTCGACCAAGTTCCTCCTGGCTCGGTGAAGGATGACACGGCAATGAGCTTTGGTTTACAAGTGCGTCCCCAGCGGAGGCGGGTTTCCTACTCTTGTCTTGCTGGTGATCCGTCAAGGACGCCGAGCCGAAACAATCTGGAAGCTGGCCAAGGTTTCGTCCGTCTCTGGGTACTTTGATAAACACAAACGAGGAAGCAAGTCGCGTCAGTCTGTGCGAGAATCGTAATGCGACGATGCCTCTGCTGCCTTGGATCTCAAATACAAAGGGAAGGGAGAATCGGGCAGTGACAAAGTGTGCAGATCAAAAAGAAACGAAAGCTTTGTGTATTTCCCTGGGCGTCACACACAATGTATATATCTCTGCTTCCCTCTCCAAGCTGAAGTTGCCAGGTTTACCAGGTTCCCGAGTCCCCATGAAATCGAATGGACATACATACTTCAGTCCGTACCCCGTAACTCAATCATCCTGGCTCACCACTTTTCGCTGTTTTTCCTTGACCAATACAGGCCGAGATCAGGCCTCTACTAGCCCCTGTCCCTCGGCGCGCGCTCCCCCCTCCAGAACGCGGTGGTACACATAACCACCGCCTGGGAGACAGACATACGAACATGAAGGTGGTTGCTGGGAAAATGACCCAGGGGCAGGCAGAGGGACTTGTTGATTGACGGGCTGACCCTGACTGAGTGACTGCCTGAGTGACTGCCTGAGTGACTGAGTGACTGACTGACTGACTGCGCGTCTAGGTCAGAAGGAGGGGAAAAGGGAGGGGGGGGGTGGACTCTTGCGACTTAGCGTCGCCGATGGACCATGAGCTCCGACGGCATGCCAAATGTCGAGATACAGCATCCCAGCGGTCCAGGCCATCTCTTCGTAGTCTGCCAATGGCTGCTGAGAGTTGGCAATGTCCCAGCATGTAGCATGTCAAGCAACCACTAGAGAGACTACTGCCGCTAGCTCGGAAGGGCTGAGTAGACAAGATTCAGCGATGACGGACAAGCTAGCAAGTTGGTAAAGCCGGGGCGTGCGACAAAGGTCGACCGGGAAGAGGGAAACCGGGGTGGGGGGGTGTAGGTAAAGTCTGAGCTCGAAAAACTGGGTGAAGTGGATCCCGAAGTCGTGGTGGTGTGCGTGTGGTGTGCGTGTGGTGTGTGTGTGTGTGGTGTGTGTGTGTGTGTGTGTGTGTGTGTGTGTACGAGCCTGTCTGGTCTAGTACTTTGCACCGCACTCCACCATATTGCACAGAATTCATTGTGTGATGCATTTTGTATGCCATGATTACGGCGTTGCTTGCGCATACAAAATTGATGTATCTCTGTCGCGGAGATGGAGCACTTTTGAGCTCATGTTGTGGTCCGGCGCTGGCCACAGAATGTGTTCATCATCGACCGGACTGCTCGGAAATGGACCGGACTTGGTTCTGTTCAAACATACATATGTCTCTGTTCTTGAGAGGGAAGTTGACGCTTCATTCGTTCCAATGCGGGTAGTCAATACGGCGTGCCAGCACGAGATAGAAGCGGCCTTGAGCATCATGTTTAGCCATGCTTCCGAATCTGACGCAAAATGAGAGTCCAGGCATAAGATCTACACCTGGGAATGAGCACATGCAACGCTGTCTTGGACAGGTCGAGCGACCAATCAAGCTCGCTCGCCTCGCACGGCAATGGTCTCTCTCGTGTCGCTGCGTACTCGCCACTGAAAGCTTCAAGTATGTTGTATGTGCGTATATCAGAAAATCCTCAAAGATATCCACAAATACCTGGAATGTAGCCCGAGACCTTGAAGGCTCATCACCTCTGCCCTGGTCTTGCGGTTTGTGTTATGTCCCATGAATCACGAGCACATACATACATATGTATCATGTACGTATATGTACCCCTCAGAGGTCTTGAGCAGAGGCTGTGTGCACATTCGTCTGTTTCTTTTTTTTTTTTTCCTTTTTTCCCCCCTGGCTGCGCGTACGCATGAACCAGGGTCCGACACGAAAGCCATGTCTGCCCGACTTGCTTTGTCTTGGACCGTGTCTCTACATCAAAGGGGTCCAAGTGGCCAGCTGAGCTGAACCTGAGTGCGAATATTTCGGATGAGTCGCATTGAGCGGTATCAACATGCCATTCTATCCCGAGCATATCGTTTCAGAATCCTCTGTCGCATGGTTATGTGTACTTTTCTGTGTTGCTCATGTATTTGATGCTGGGAGAAGTGTCTGGCGCACCGTCTGCTCACCTCTAATGCTGCTATCCCAGCCACCTTCCCGCCCCCTATTGTAAGGCGACGATGGCGTGGGATGGAGTGCCAGCCGGTGCCGATCCGGGGCTCGATCAAATCTATCACACTCACACGAGACGAGTGGTGTGTGTCGTTCGACAGGTGTGCTATGACACTTCTGGTGTCAGTCAGAGGACCAAGGCATATTACATATGTATGTACATACATATGTAAGAATCTGTTTAAGTGTAGATGAATCTACCAATTGCATCCTGGCACGACCAGGAGGCAAGTCGAGTGGAAACATTGTTATACACACTCCTCGGATCGGGGTCTATCTTGTCGCGCGTCTTGCTTCCCCTGAGGATTGAGAGGGGCGCACATACAAACGACATGGCAATAAAAGTGACAGCGTTTGTAGTTGCTCAATTGAGTGCCGGTATGTCTTTCTTCACCTGATTTCGTGAACTTCGGCAAAGCAATGGTAGATACCACTGTGTCTGAAGCCTCTTTCCCTTATTCGAGTTCACCTAAACACAAGCTTCAAGGTAATCTGTAAACATTAAACAGTTGGCGATGCCCATTCTGACGATTTTTTTTTCGTATGGTTGAGGCTAATATCAAGGCGAATGCAATACAGGCAATCGTGCTACTCGATTGTAAATTCAGCGGATCTACCAGTCGCCTGATTCTGTATTCACCTGATCCAGTTGCTCACACTGAGACTCTGTGCGGGTCATTAGCAAATACCATTGTTATCATTGTCAGCCTGCTAGTGCCTTCAGCATATACAAACTGAGTAGTAAAGGATAAAATACACTGTGAAGGACAGGCTAGATTTGCAGCAGCGTCGCCCAGAGAAATTGGGGCTGAAAACGAGCTGATCGACTAATACAGTGTCAGCCCCATCGCAGTTCGCCATATATGATTCCGGTATTCTACGACCCGGAAATCTCGCGTTGAGAATGAATGCTTTGAACCTGCTAATCTCCTCAGATTAATAGGGTAAATACTTTAGCAATCAGTAGAGCTTGATGGTGTCATGTCTCCCCACGCGCACAATGAAAGAAAGCCAGGTCAAGCATCGGGTCTATGCCATCCGGTCACAGTTACGCACCTGCGGCAGGTTGTAGAAAACACTAGGACGCCTGGAGACGGCAACTTTCACAAGTCGTAGTGGATATTGACGACCTTCTTTCTGGTGATAGCTGATGGTTGATGGTTGATGAGTGGAGTAGAGATAGCATCGTATGGACCTTGACATCTGGCCTTGGCTCATCTAGCGTGTCCTGATAGTTTTGGTCCGATCACCCCCTCACCCCCCTCACCCCCCTCAACCCTCACACGCCCCCCCCCCCCTTCCTCCCCCCTTTTTTTCTCTCTCTCTCTCTTTTGTCCATTTGTCCAAGTCAATACTCCACGCAAAGAACACGCGGACTGATCCACACGAAATGCATTTTCCCTGTGCGTATCAAGCATCTTTTCCTGTGGGCCGTCTTGCTCGGAGGTGTGCCTATCTGCATACAGTTCATACAGCCAAGCAACTGCACGCAATGTGACTCGTCATTCGTCTCATTGTGTTGAACTCCGCACTATATGGAGGACCAGCAAGCCAAGAGCTAGAATTTCGACTTTCAATGACTGAGACGTTCTTGCCGACCACATCGATAGCATTCTGGCTTGCGACAGCCGTCGTGGCCCTCAAGTAATATTTCCGTCAACACCAGATTGCAAATTCCATGGCACTTAATTGAAAAAAAAAATGACTTAGTTCAATGACACACTTCGCCTATTATCGGAAGTCATGGGTCATTCCTGCGTTGTGCTCTGCTACTTCTTAATCCTTATTCTTGCTGTTTGAAAGATTCAAAGTCCACCTCCCGCCATTATTGTGTCTGTCATTTCAGGCGCATGAGTTCTAGGTGCGATACCATGGACATATATTTTTCCATTGATGAGCACGGATAAAGACCACCCAAGGTCAGTTTGTTGAGGACAGGATCGGCAGCCAGAATCAAGGCTCCAATCAGAGAAACATGTGTAAGGAAGAATAATCCCTCCTAATGAGCAAGCAGCGAGAGGAGTTGCGAGCGCTAATAAGCCGTCTTTCAAGCATATAATCTCAAGTAGCATACGGGCTACTCACATAATCAGTATTGGTGCGTGACTTGCCGCCCACGGTAGTGGCAATCGCCCCAGACTGTGTGATCTGGCTCCGTCCTTCATGTGTTCTGTCGGAGTGATTCCACGACACCATCTTTGCCAAACAGACGCGGCATCAATGCTTTCGAGTCTTGATAAGCGCAAGAGAGTGTTGGAGACGAGGGCTTGACAGAGACGATCGATTCGGCCATGCCGGTGAATTTGATGTCGTGCGCCCTCTGCCTCTCCCGCGGGCGCTAGTCGGGGGAAATGGCACGTCGGTAGCCGCAGCCGTTCAATGGGCGTCTGAACGAGCGAAAGAAACAATTCCAAGAAGCGTGTAGGCTTGTTCAGCCCCCTTTCGCCTTGTCCAAATCAGGAGGTCGCATTTTGATACCTAGCGATATAGACGCCATGCTCATTGATCATAAGCAGCGTGTCACAAGCTCTCCTCTAGCATTGTACCCTATTCAGAAAACGCTCAAAGCTAAACGCATCAGGTCGATCAACTGACATGCATGTTGAGTACATGCATGAAAAGCAACGTAGTGGACAGCTGTATGCGGTTGAGGAGAGTGAGAAGATTTGGCAAAAAAAAAAAAAAAAAAAGTGTACGTCCGTCGCCAGAGGGAACTGACAACCTGATGATGCGAATACTGCGTCCAAAATAGCAAGTGCAGATATGAATGTATACAATGGATGGCCAAGGACAATAGAGTCGAGAACCATTCCAAGTCCCCACATGCATCTTCTGTCAGTCTATCGTTTGGTAGCGCACCCCCTTGAAGCGGAGAGCCCAGAGTAAAAAACACAGTCCGTGCCAGAAAAAAAAACGAAGAAGACAAGACGGGCGCACTGAGGCTTCGGGAAGCCAGCCGGTACGGCCACAGTCCACAGGCCACAGGCCACACACTAGGAAAGAAAAAGCATAGCACGCGCACACCACGGTCGAGACTTGGGGGTCTGGGATGTATTGTAGCCTGGCACAGACAGCCTCTGATGGCACGCCACGATGATCGTTGATGACTGAGTGGACAGCGGAAGCCGTGATTAAACCAATAAACTGGAGGCAAGCTGCAGTATCCAGCCTGGATCAAGGGAGTTTCGTGCGCAGAAGTCGTCAAGTTTCCGCTAGCGTACAACAAACAAGTCGGTTCGCAGGCAAGCGGGGTTGAGAAAAGCGCCAGGCCCGCTCGGGGGGCGGCTCGCCGGTTTCCCCTCTTCATCTTGCCCTGGAATGCGAGATGCCGGCAGACAAGTCGAAGGAGCTGGGCAACAAAGGGGACGTGATGGATAGATGGATGGATAGATAGATGGATAGATAGATGGATAGAGCGTGATGACGATGGTCGCGGATCGGAAATGGTGCCATCGTGCCTGAAGACGTCCAGACGCTGTTCATTTCTAGTCTCTGCACGGCATTATCAGCTATTGTCAATTGTCATGGAGCTTGCCAAGTCCCGACAGCTGTCGACGTCCCGCCTCGCGAAACCACTTCTGCAGGTTTTCGGCTAGACGAAAATGCTCGTGCTCAAAGGACGGAAGGTGCAGCGCGGGTCGCACTCGTCATTTCTGGCCTTTGCGTGTCCAACCTCTGTCACCTCGATGGGTCACTCTTCTGAGTAGAAATGGGTTCAGGTCGGCAGCTGGCAACAGTTGCACCATCGAGGATCAATTACTCACCCACCAGACTTGACTCCAGAAAAGAGTGTCGGGATATAGCCATCTCGCCAGCCCGTTCAGGGTTGGTTTTCGGCCCCAGCATCTGACCTAGACTCGATGTTGTGTTAGCCTGCTTCTGCACGTCATCCTATCTACGGGCTACGAGTGCTCGGTCTTGGACTCTTGGCTCTTGGAGGCCATCTTCAGATTCCTTCGCCCAACAGCCGCAGCGATGAAGTCGCGCGCCTGGCTCAGAGGGTTTTCAGGGTTGTGGCAGACTCTCGTGTGCTCATGAGTGTCCGACAACGGATGAATCTGGCCGAGTAGGTATATTCCGTGGCGCAAGGTATGTACTGCATCATAGCATCATTGCATCACATTACATTACATGCATACATATGTATGTACATACAATGACTGTAGGTCCTTCCCCCTTGCACGTCGATATCGTATCACTCAACATATGCACACGGCGGCCGTCGTCCATCCGCGGTACCCAACAGACTGGTCAAACCCCCCGGACCAGGGTCATTCTTTTAGACGCTGCGGCTAGAGACTCGACTCCATTCGCCAGCTTGTTGCGGGCGGAAATTCCTTGCCTGGCAAAGATTCACGGCGTAGGACGAAAGCGAATCGTGGTTTCCCTGGGCTAATGAGCGAGCTTCGACCACACCACATATTTGCACGTTCTCAGGCTGGTCATAGTCGAGAAGAAAAAGAAGAACCGGACCGCTTTAGTGGGCCTTGAGCTTGACTGCGATAGGCTTTCACATGAAGCAACAAGGCCTTTTGACTCTGGGGTGGGACTTGAAGTGAAGGCAGTTTTGCGCGCGAGTCTATTCCTCACATTGGGCCCCCAGACATTGATAGCAAGGAATAATGGCGGAGAATACGTGTCGAACTCATCCTATGAAGAGAGCTATTCCGTTCTCTCGGGACCAGCTCGTGCGCTGTGTTCATTTGCCTAACGTGCGCGTTTTGGCAGCACCCCGTCCCGCCCTCCTGGCTCCAGTTGCGAAGAAAAGTGGTAGTCATGCCGTGCAACGTCGGGCAAGAAGCCAAGATGAATGCAGGTGCAGCAGCGTCGCTCGTCACGGACCATGACTCCAGAGTCCAGATGGCTCCATTCCATGGCTACTCTCATGTCAGATGTCAGCAGTGGCACAACTCCACTGGTCGTCTCCACTGACTTGGCACTATCTTTTGTCTCTTCGTTTCTGACACAATGGAGACGTTCTAGCATGTCAAACATTGTACCTATGGGATATATCAAATCGCAAGCATTTGGTCCCCAGGTTTAGGCTAGGGTTTGAGGTGGGTGGGACTACGCGGGCACGTGGAGTGGGGTTCAGACCCTCGGGATAAAAACAAAAGCTGAAATGGTTGCATCCATGCCGATCGAGAGACAGCGACATTGACTACGAGTACACTATGTGCTGTAGTTTCAATCCATGGGCCAGGGCCATGACTCCGCTAGCATCCGTCCAAGCAGAGGGCAGACACAGGGTCTGGGAGGACTTGCCTTTGCGAGCCTCTGCAGGGAAGCCGCGGCTTGTTTGTCAGGCACGACTATAGGCTTGAGAATTTATTCTTGCTTTTGCGCATCTTATGCTCATTCTGCTCCTCTTCTTGGTAAACCACCTGCCCCCTCCCCTCTTCCAAGGGTATTATTGTCTTGGAACCGGCCGGGGCTGCTCTCACAGAAGTGCCGGGGTCTGGAGGCTGCATTTTAGTCCACTTTCTCGTGATGGAGAATGGGATACTAGAACAGCCAAACAGCCACTTTCCAGGAAACTGGGTTGGGTGGGTGGGCGTGTATCCTGTGAAACCTTTTTGCCATTTCGAAGATTTGACCTGAGCCATCTTTTCAACGTCGTTTGACGTTTGGAGTGCCGGTGGTGGATGTGCGGTGGCTGAACCCCCTCACCATCCGGTCCGCCATCTGTGCAGCCTGACCACGCGAGGTTCCGACGCTACAAACGCCACGACGACGACCAGGACAGCGACGGTCAAACTCTCCAAACTCGGAGCAATGCCAGGACCCAGGAGTCTTGGACGCTACGAATGCCTGAGATGTGTTGCGCCGCGACGGCGACATGTGAAGCTCCAGTCGCCAGAATATCGGGAGACAAAACGAAGGCGACGAGCAATTGCGATTTGCGGCAGACAATGACACGACACTTGCACTTACACATGCATATGCCGAGCTTTCCTTTTTTTGTCCCCTACTGCAACACAAGGCAATGCAGGGGGTCATGAACGCTACAGGAAATATTGCCACTGAAGAGATACATATTTTCTCCGCCGTTGCAGAACATGTCGGCTTCATCGGCTGTTCAGTTGGCTTGAAAGACTGTTTTCGAGGCGAAAGCAACGACGGGTACCAACATGGCTCATGGTTAGCAGGAACAGTTGCGGACGGGGCAAAGAGGCCTCAGAGGGCAGCGCGCGCTTCACGGATCATTGGCTCGCTGCCTTGTTGCCTCGTTGCTCTTTAAAGTAATGCTTGGCAGAAAGTCGAAGGGGTGTGGGCAGCAATGTGTGTACTCTGTACTATCACTCATACTCTACACACGTCATCTCGCTACACCTAGTATGCAGCATGCTGGCGGCGAGAAGCATGTCTCCGCCGCAGCCCAGCGGGCGAGGCTTGCGACGGCGCCGCAGCCACACACCTGTCAAGCATGTCAATCTCAAGTGTGCCAGCCACCACCGCTCTTGCGTCTGGGGAGAGCGATGCTAGCGCTTGCCAGCCTGCGTGTCGCCGGAGAAAAGAGGGAGGGGGGGGTGAGTGAGTATGTATCGAAGCATTGCCATGGAGTGAGGGACAGGATGAACGGGTTGGGTGTGGTGGATAAAGGGCGAACGCAGGGTCTCGCCAATAGCGCCACAAGTCATGGCGCCTTTTTTATTTTCATATTCTTTTTTTTCTTTTTTGTTTTTGGTTTCAATTTTGTCTGGATAAAAAAAAAAAAAAAAAAAAGGGGGGGGGGGGGGGGGGGGGGAGTCGAAGAACGCAGCGCTCCGGAGGCAAGACCAGACTGCAGGCACTCCAATTCCAATCTGATGCTGTCCGAGGGCTTGCGATGTGTACTGTACGCCATCGTCCATGCATGTCCGTCGCGTTTAAGATGCCCACTCGATGCTCATTGGGCGCTGATCAATGACATCCAGGTAACAAGGCATTTACAGGCGACCGTCGTCATCGTACATGTCGGGACACTGGGGGCAAGCCCTTCGAGGCACGGCCCCTCTGGGTGTCTGGTGAGTGAGAGTGAGAGTGAGAGTGGGCGAGTGTGTGATGCTATTTTCTTCCGTCTTCGGATCGCTTCCGGGCGAGGCCTCCAGGCTTCCCTCCTACCAGATAACAGAACCCCCAAAGCCCGTCTACCGCAGGCATGTGTAAATCCCGTTCGACTCGGTCGTGGACGTGAGTTTGAGCCACATGCTTCCTTTTTTGTGCATGGAACTGTGCGTGGCTCCCTGTACATATTATATGCATGTACATGATATGTACATCATGCATGTACACACGACGTATCTGCATGTACACATGTATGTACGTATAGGCTTGATTCGATAAGTTGAAAGCCTTGGGCGTATCATTCAAGGAAGTACATCCTACGTATGTAGGCTCCGGAAACACCGACACTGTAAATGGGACGTCGTACAAAAAATGCACAGATAAAGGTGGTACGCTGCATCTGAATGAACCTGCATCGGATTTCCCTCGCAATCCCACGCAATGCGAAAGTCGGGTTGCAGAAACTCGGACCTGTCGATTTCGCTGCGGGATTAATCATAATCCCACACACAAAATATAGCGCCTCACACAAGAAGAAAAGAAATGGCCCTCTCGGTTATCGTTGATTTCTTTCGCATTGGCTTTGCTTGGCCCTGTCCATGTCTGGGCATTATTATTTATTCCCAAAACATTACCGCGTCAACCGAGACGGCGGACCGATGGGAGAAACTTGAGCAGTGCAGGCAAACCGTCAGTGCGGGGATAGGAACGAACCACGGTCTGGGCAGATGGACTCGGAAAGTGGGCACTCTAGTTGGTTGCCATTCTCGGCCTGCAGCTTTCATGTATGGATTTGCGAATTGGTTTTTTTTTCCTTTTTCTGGGGATTGGTTTTGGGGGCAAAGGGGGGAAGTGCATTTTCCTCATTTTTTCTGCCTTGTCCATTCCCGTCTTTTGGTCTCTCTTTCCGCTTTTCCCCTTTTTATGGCAGTACCCACTACCGGGGGAAATGGCCATAGTGGAGCAGCTAACGTTAGCTTGTTTTTTTTGTTTTGTTTTTTTGTTTTTTTTTCTGTGGAAAAAAGGAAGAAGACTGGAAGAAGTAGTCCATGAGGCAGGCAGGCAAGTCTGGTTGTGGAGTTGGTTAAATAATGCATCGTGCCGAAGACCCGAGCAAGTCGAAAGTCATGAAAACCCACCCGTCCTAGTGCATAGATATCCTGTAATGTTTCTGAATTATTTCACAGACCGACCGGATGGAGGCGTCCTGTGCAAATGCACTTATGATGCCGCGTCTCTAAGCTCCAAATCAGTACAGGCGGCGTAATCGAGGCGTGGCCATAACGGCAAACAGTCTCGGGACCCTGGCGCGTCCGGTCACGGGCGAAATGACTTGATACATGCGATACGCATGGAACCTATGAGGTGTCTGAGGGTTCTTCATGGCTGGAAAATACCCCGAGGTTGGTCGGGCATCCGGGGAAGGACCCATTGATGAACCACGGGCTCGGGCGGCGTGCATATTGTGTAAGTTAGTGCCGATACCGCTTGTCGTCGTTGCACCCATCTCGAATGCCGTTGCAGTCGTCCTGGTCGGTCCAAGTAGGGCTCTTGCAGCGGCGAAGTCGCGCAACCACAACCATCTCCATCTACCTGCAGTGGGTGTAGGTATTTACTTGCCTAGCAGATAGTCGCGTCATGTCGTCAAATCGGGCCTCCTGTCGTGGCCAGAGAAGGGATGCATTTGATATCTACCAGAAACCTCCCCTAGATACCTCCCTAGGTATGTAGTAGAACGAAGGATAATGTGCTGCTGCGATAGTAGGGCGGCTATTCGTCCGGCTGGTTGTCCTTGTGCTTCCGCACCAGCACGCCGCCACCAGCACGCGCATCTGCCGTGACTGTAACAGGTCACCTTGCAAGTTGTCGATGCGCCGCCGCCAATGTGCTTTCATGTGGTCTGGTGATACTACAATGTCGCGTTTGCATGCCTCCTAGCATCAATGCATGCCCTGTTTCTCCTGCACCGACTCTTGCTAGCCGCTGCCCTTCCACTCTCGAGGCCGAGTATCCATGTACAGTGGGTGTCTGATACGTCCATGTTTCGAGCCATGCGAGATGCAGTGGGTAGTGCTGCTATCTGCCTGCCTCACGTCAACATGTCGGACTAGACAACTTGGCAGGCCAGGCGTCGGGTTGACAGCACAGCACATGCAACAAAAGATGCAACAGACGATGCAACAATGCCTTTTGCTGGTCTGGTCTGGTCTGGTCTGGTCTGGTCTGGTCTGCCGGCTTCCTCTGTCCAGAGTCCATTCTCCTCCTCGGACCACTGGATTCAGGGACCCCCCAGGTGCCCCCAAAATCACGCATGCACACATGAGCATACCACTGTGCGGCCGACTTGCTGATCGCCTCCTTTATTAGCTTCACGCGGCACACAAGCGTGCGGCGCGGTCCTGGAAGATCTTGTACATGGTCTATACTTGTCACAGGCACCCAGGGACGGTGCCTGGCTCTGTGTTGAAAGTTTCTTCGTCGACTCGCGCGGCTGTGTCGTGGGCACTGGCCCTTCCGCACACACCAGGGGCAGACACTCGCCACACAGGTCAGGACCGCTCGCTTTAAGGCAATGAAATGAGGAAATGAGATCTGGCGTTTCGTGCGTGCCATCGGAGTCGGGAGTCACTCGACTTGCTTGTCTCGCCTTGTCTGGTGTCGCATCGGGTCGTGTCCGCTTTGCCGTTTACCGTTTACCGCTTGCCATTTTGGCCAGTGCCCTGCCCTGCCCTGCCCTGCCCCCTCCGCCCCCCTCGCTCGTCCTTCCGGGGTTCGTCCTTTGAATGGCCTGGTGTTTGGTATGTTTTGTCGTCGTGGTGCTCCTAGGCAGGTTGCCCTGTCCTGACCCTTTTTTTTTTTAAAAAAAAAAATGAAAAGATAATCATAATAATAATAAATAATAATAAAATACCTGTCTGGCCTTAGCTCAGGTATTGATTGTGGCATGTACGCACCAAATCACCTGTGAAAGTGCCCAGTCCCTCCACTCCCTGGCTCCAGCCGCTCCTGCCACTTTTCCGTCTTGCATCATATGTCTGGTCTGGTTCCTTCCTTGCATGCGCCGGGCTTCTCAACTCTTACCCGCACATCCACACATCCGTCCCAGAGTATTTGAGGACGCAAGCAGCCGCCCTTCCTCTTGCTTTCCTTTCACCCATCATCTAGCCATTTCGACACCCATCGCCAACCATCATGGCTTCTTTGGAAGATCTCTAACACACGCTTGAACCCAGGCTTCTTCTGTTGGACATTCTCCACAAGCCCGTTGCCGCTGACCCATTTGCCTGTTGTTGCTGTGGTTGTTGTCATCGTCGACGAAGCCCTTCACCCCTTCCCCTTCCCTTGTCCCCGCCTTCGCCAAAAAAAAAACCTCCCATCGCAAGCACCTGTTCGGATACTTCCCAAACCATCTACACATCAGGTCTCCCAATTCTGGGTGGGTCATCTCCGTAGCCACCACAGATGGCCAAGTACACCGAAAGGGACTTGCAGCAAGCCGTTCGTGAGGTTCAACAGGGGACTTCTCAGCGATCTGCTGCTAAAAGGTGGCATATTCCACGAGCCACGCTGCAAGACCGCCTCAATGGTGGTATTTCGCATGCCGAGGCTCATGAATGCCGTCAGCGGTTCTCTCGTCAACAAGAGAAGCTATTATCTCACTGGATCTCTTATCTCGTCGCGCTCGGAGTGCCCCCTAGTCAGGGGCATTTTGAGGAGTTTGCGAGCCACATCCTGGTGACTCACGGCGACCAGCAGCCTCTTGGCAAACATTGGGTGCAAGGTTTCTTGAGACGAAATACCGAAGTCAAGCTTATCAAAGGTAAGACATGTTCAGTTGGTATTTTTTTGATTGTCTGGAAAGCAGGTTTTGGTCTGAGATGTGTCTAACACGACACCCCGCAGGGTATCTGTTTTCATCTCATCCTTCTCTTGAACCTGACGATCCTGCCACTGCTGCTCCTACCTGCCATCCGCCGACCCATCAATCCAGAAGAATGCGACTTCAGGAACCATTCACGCACAACAGACCACAAGGGCAATCCACGGAGAATGATCATCACGAAGAAGCCGCAACAAATTGGGACAACTACACTTACACGGATCATGAATCCAATGACTCCGACCTGATGTTCGATACTGACAGTTTGGAGATTCCGGAATGGATGGAGCCTTCAGCCCCATATCTGGAGGAATACACCTTTCGTCTTTAAAATGAGTTTTCATGAATACAGATAGATTCATCGGCGCATCATCGCACAGATCTGTTTCTCTCTTCCATCCCGTGCCGTTGTCTGGCACGGCACGGTACGGCATGGCACTGGGGCTATGTTTGGTGGTGACGGCTTTCTACCATTCATTGTGTGTCATGCTAATGACAGCGATACCTAGATGGGTCAAGTCGTCCGGCAATGTTGCCATGATAGACTATGAGATGACCCTGTTTGATTTTTTCCTCGTCATCTTTTTCTCTCTTGTTCACATTTGTATAGTGTCAGGGGCGCATGTCCTCGTCGGGCTTGTCTCCATTGCTGTACAACGCAATATCGGAGCTCTATCTTTTATCAATCGCTGAGGGGCCTCTAGCCATCAATGAACATTTTTGGACGATCGCCGCTGCCCATAGGATAGCATGGGTTGTGTCATGGCATGGCGGCGCTCGGCGCTGGGCAGCAGTCTGCAAGGCAGCTCATAGGTAGTTGGGCTGAAATAAGAATGCAGGCTCTGATTTGGGGCATGTGTTATATGTGACTGGTGAATGAATGTCTTGCAGGACGGGCATACCGAGGCAGGAGAGCAATTCGGACGAAGGTGCTTGGCGGATAGCCTCAAAGCAAGTGCACGACTATGCAGAAGCAACAGGGTCATTATGCATGCCAAGCTGGCACAAGAAGATCGTTCCAGGATATTGATAAAGGCACCCCCTCAAGAGCCATGGGTTTCGCTTGAGCGTAGGCCAATGGGCTTACATGAAGTTTCCCCCAGATGTCGTCCGTGTTCTTCCACGGCACACGATCGAGTACCGGCCACCCGGCCACTTTTCTGATTATAAGACTCGACACGTCCCCCCTCCCCCTCTCTCTCTCAGAGGTGATGGCTGGTCCCATGCAGGACAAAGCCGAGTCGTTTGTTCGCTTTAAAGCCGACTGCCCACGTTCAGTCCCTACAGTCGTGATGGTTGGCCCTCTTTCCGTGTCGTACCGTGCCGAGTCGAGTCCATCAACAATACCTCTTTCTCGCACCCAACAATCCATCCTCGTCGTCCAGTCTCAATCAGACCAGCTCGCCGTCACACCCTGCTACCATTTTCCTGAAGAAAGGCAAATCACGAAGTAAACGACGGGTGTTTTTCCTCCTTCCTCGCCTCACAGTCTAACACGGACCTGCCGCATCACAGAAGGATATTCTGCGTCCGCATATATATAAGTACATCATATATATGCAGAGACGGCTCGCGATAAAACGTCCCTGGTCATCAGGCCTCAACAGATGACGGCATTTTTTCAAATCACAAGTCGTGGTTAATCAGAGTTGCCTGACAGGGTTTCAGCCCGATGCGACAAATCACATGGTTTTTTCGTCGTGGTCTCTCACATTATTCGCGTTATGCACTCCACTGCGTTGACGGACCGCCACCCTTTCACGATAACGAGACACAATACTCCCGATGATGATGATGTATACTTTTGTTTGGAATCTTACGAGGAGCAGTCTTTGGGCATATGTAGCTTAGGTGCTCGTCCGAACGACATGAATGCGGACTTCAAGCTCTCCGGAGAAGTCCCCCCCCCCAAAAAAAAAACAAAAAGGCCGTCGTCAGACACGCACGACAATCTGGCACGAACCGAGTACGTCTTGATATCCTCAGAACTAGCGAGGACAGAGGCTACTGTGACTATCCTCGAAATCAACTTACATCTCCATGTGACGGCCGGCCCTTCTCGTCGCCTTGTTCCGCAAAAGACTCGGTCCCGCCTTGAAGCTCACATGGCTTGTCCGACAAGACCGATCTAGCACGAACCTAGAAACTCGCAGCGGGCTCCTGAAGTTTTGAAAAAGTGGTGTTTTCTTATCGCGGATCTCAATGTTTCCAGTGCCTTGCCGGTCTGGCATGTGCATCTACTGGGCCTGCCAAAGGGGGGGAAGGCACCATCACATCAGTCTTTTGTACCCACGCTCCATCGTTTCCTCTTCGGCGACTGTTTCATTTCCCGTTTCTCGACAAAAGGGGGTGATATAGCGGGGCTGGGACTTTATTGCTGAAGATGATAGTCCATTCGTATAGTGACGGGTTCCTTGGTAGCTCGCGTCTGTGTCGATGCTTTCGCAGCACTTTCGTTGTCGTCGATGGAGCTCACCAACAGGATTCCGAATCGGTGCTTGGGTGTTGGAGTTGCGGGCCGTGGAGGTTGAAGAGGTCATGAACTTGTTTGTCTTGACGAATCGGTCAGACAGGGGTTTCCGGGATTGGGATTAGTAGAGAAAGCTGAAGCAGCTGGTGGGAAGCGGGATGGACCAAAGTATATACATATGTACAAGACACTTGAGATATAACATATCATGTCCACATCTTATTCTATATCATACATTAAGAAACCAAGTACATAAAGAACTAGAGTTCCCATGAGCTAACCTCTAGGAATAGTAGGCTCCTGCGTCTCTCATACCATTCCCACTCACAACCTCAAGGCAACCTTGATCGTCTCCCCTGCCACGGTCAACTAAGCCTTTGCCAAATCTCAACGGCCGTTCATAGCCTCCTTTCCCCTGGAGTACTCACACACACATACACATATTATCAAAGCCTCCCTCTTATCCAATGCGCGCCTTCAAGACGCCCACGCAGACACAGAGGTACCCTACACCCATCTGCCAAGCAAGATGCAAGAACTCTCCATTCCATCCATTCCACGTCGCCAGCGTTTCTGCGAAAATGTGTGTGATGCACGCGGCGTTGGGCCTCACCGATACCTTGTTTCGTTGCGCCTCATTCATGTACGAGAGGCCACACGTCTTAGTCACTATGTAATTAGATCTTCTTCCTGGTCTCTCTTTTCTTCCTTTTATCATCATCATCCCTTTTCATTATTTCCCCCTTTCTCCCACTCATCATTCTTGTCCCATGATTGCGGAACAACGATGCAGCCAGGGGTCTCTCACCATCATACATCCCGGGATGCAAATGATGGCACAGTCAACGTCCTTACTTTTAGCACGCGTGAAAGCCGTGTGTGTCGTCACGTACGGCCGGTCCATTCCGGACGGTGATACGTGGTCGTGCATGGAATGAAGATGGCCGATTGGGCACGTTGCCGAGGGGTTTCTTCTTCTTTCTTTCTTTCTTTTCTTCTTTTCTGCTTTCTTTTTTCTTTCTTTTCTCGATCTTCCTTTCTCCCTCTTTTCTTTCTCCATTTATAACAAGAGATGATGGACAGGACCTCGAAGACACATGTACATGTCCATGTAGGTACGCACCCGCATGCGTCATGCACATGTGTGTCTCTTGCACAATCTAGATTCCTATTCGCCCACGTCACTCGGCATTTCACCTTGAACGAGGCTGCTCTGCGATGACCACTCTTTTTCTAAAAGGGTAAGCTCTTTTTTATTTGTTTAAGAACTATTTTTTTTTTAAGAAGAAATAAATAAATAAATAAGGGCGCGTGTTAAGGACTATAACTGGCGCAAAAATAAATGAATAGAAATCAACTCTCATTAGCTATTTCGTTCATATTTTTGTTTTATTTCTTTTTATCAATCGTTATTCCCCCATCTCCTGTTCCGACCCCTGGTCGATGATTCTCCTTACCGTTGCATTTCCCTGCGCAATCTAACAAGATGAAATGCTTAAAGCGTACCCCTGCGCCACCTGCCTCCGTTGTTTTTTGGTGCACACACAAACAGACTATCTACCCGAGCTGGGAAAGTGACCCCTGAATAATGATGCGACACGTATTATAGCCTAGGACGACACATGGGCGAGCGAACGGCGCTCGGACTGTCCTTGTCGTTGTCCTTGTCGTGGCAGGGGAAGGAACTGAGAACGTGGGGATGGAACTGCGGACTGTTTGTTCTGGAAGAACCTTCTGTTCGGACCCCTTGATCGTGGGGGGCGCAAAATAGGAAAAAAAAAGAGAGAGAAGAAAAAGAGGGTTGAATGGCAAGGAACGGAGGAATGCTTGTGGCTGGTCGGCTTGTTGTACGTACACATGCATGTATGTAAATTCAGCTGCCAGCAACGCAAATTTCCGCAAGGCTTGTTTTAGAATTACCCCTGAATGAAAACTAAGTTGCCTATTTAGGAAGGTTACTTGTTCTTCTCTTCTGCGGGGGAAAATACACGTGTATGCGTGTACAATGTATGCACATACCTGAGAACGGGTTGATTTCAGATTTCATGCCAGTAATAAGCTTGTGTAAGCGGTTTGGGCTCTACGCAGGTAGTAGAAGTTGTAGCAGTCGTGGTAGTAGTATTATATACCTATATCTAACATACATTCTGGTATAAATGGCACGCTGGTAGAAACAGAAAAGCAATCAGCAACACACATCTCTTTTTGCACGTACATACACATGTATGATATACTTTACCCCTACGCATTAGAGCAACAACGATGCCCCTACAAACCTTGTTCAGAAACCCATTGCAAAAGCCAAGATTACCTGTAAAGGGAAAACCGGCCCTTTCTCACCCTCTCTCGCGACCGGCCGCCCGCAGTGTGAGATGCAGCCATGGCAAATGCTATGTAACAGCCGGGATGGGCCATACAAGCGAGCAGCCGGTAAATCCTGTTTTCGGGATCTCCCCTCTTCCATTCGATCGGGTTTTGGATGCAAGAGAATCCCGATGGGTGCTTTCGGCTGGGGGGGCGCATGACCGTGATTTCATGTGGTGTTGTGGAACAGCCTCACGACCGTCTTTATTTCCATCCCCCACTGTCGTGATCCGTTGGATGACCGGCACTACACGCTCGTCGATGACTGTGGCTCACGACGCGTTGGGTGCATTTGTCGCTGGAAAGCAACAAATACATACGAGACACATAAAACGTGAAGACGGGCAAAGGCGGGGCGTGATTTCCAGGGACGAGGCTGTACGGGCCAACCCAGGAATTCATGTACGAGTTGGATTTCAAAACTTGAAGGACTCGTCTCTATGCCCCCAGCATGATAGGTAGAGTAGATTCGGAGTCGTGAACTAATGCGAGGTTGTCGAAGAAGCAAGTCAGTCTGGTGGATTGCCAACCCTCGAGCACCTCGCACGGACGCCGGATGCGTGCCCGAAACAGGAGGTAGGGGAGTGATGAGGAGTGGCCAGGGAAGGAGACACCCAGACTCCGCACCTTGCGAGATCGCACGAATCACAAGCAGCGGCGGGGCCAGACTCAACGTCAAACAAAGCCAAGTCACAATGTGGACTCGCGGGGGGGAAGGAGCTGGAATCTGGGGACGAGCCCCCCCGCAAGGACAGGACGGAGACACCAGTCAAGAGTCATGACAGACAGACAGGCAGACAGACAGGCAGACACATGTAGGGATGAAACCCGAGGCGATACGATACCATGAACAACGTGAGCCTTGCGAATATCCGAAACCAGATTGACCAGACCAGACATTTCTGTAGTAACCTGAGCCCCGGACCCCGGCAAGCCGCCAGCCGCCCGAGAACAACGAGTATTGTACAATGCAGATCTGGCACCCAATGCATGCAAAATGCAAACCAGACATGTCTGAGGACGGAAGCCGGCACTGCTTCACCATTCCATTCACGTCGAAAAGTGCAACGATATGTGCTGACAGGGAGCCGAGCTACTCGTGTCTTTGTCGTCTTTTTTTCATTTGCAGCAGTTTGTTGTTGTTCTTTTGTCGCTCTGCAGGCAGACCGATTTTGCCTCTCCAGCCCCAACGCACCCAGCATGAACAGAGGCGTGGTTCTGTTTCCTCATGCGTGTATTACTCAATGGATTCCACTCTCATCTCGTATCCTTACTGTGGATTCGCACTCGCCTATATTCTGTCTTCTATTTCTTTTTTTTTTTTTTTCGGTCGCGTGATGCATTTAGCCTGTCTAGACCCGGATACATACAACCCACTGTAGATCATCACAGACACATCTGTTGGTTGGGCTCGTCCGATGTGCTTTGTACGTAAACGTCTGGTCTGGTCTGGCCGGCGGCTTCGGAGCAGAGCCACCCCCCCCTGACTGGACCCCCCCCCTGACTGGGTGGGGTCTTGGTGCAGGCCTTACGAAAAAGGTTAAGTCTGGTCTGGTCTGGTCTGCAGATGGGCGACAATGCTAGCTAGCACCATCGTGCACAACTTGCTCGCCACACAATGAGCCATCGATTACTTTCATCAACAAGTCAACGTGAGGCCTTGCGCCCCCTCTGCTTCACATGAAATCCCAGAGCAGTGCGGCAAGAAGAGCAAGTCACATGTGCGCACGCACGTACCGTTGCCGTCCGCTGACTTGACTCATCGCGACCCATCTGTTGCCTGCCTCAAGTGCGAAGAGACCTCATGGACCTCGGAGGCGGGCTGCTTCGGCGTTGTGGGAGTCTCCCTCCCATACATGCTGCGAACGAACGAACGAACGAACGAAAAAACGACAAATTCTTCCACAAAGTTGTTCCATCGCTCACTGGTGAAATGGAATTATTCTTGGAACAAAAACATGGATGGTCATTGCTGCCACTCTTGGCGGAAAATCCACTTTTGAGCCAATTTGACCAGATTCACACCGGGCCAGACTACACCGGACCAGACCAGACATGAAATGGAGAGCCAGACACCCCTGTAAACGCCACGAATAACTTGTGGAAGACCAAGTTGGCTGCAGGACCGCTAATAAAGCAGAATTAAATCCATCATTCTGCCGACACGCAGCAATCAATGCACGCACGGCCTTCACTTTACTTTTGGGTTGAATCGTATTCTTCCGTCGCTTCTTCTCGTCGCCGTCTGTCATTCATTCTCACCTGAGGAAAAGCAAGTCAGCTCAATAGTCTTTTCGAATTCTGTCATCATGTACGTATGCCAAGTATTACACCCTCACTCAAGTCCAAGTGGCGTGAAGTGGCTTGTCCCCCACGTTCTCGCCTGTGCTGAACCCTGCCCCCTACCCTTTTGCACCGTGCAGCCTCCTTCATGGTGAATCTTTCATTGGTAAATGAATGGTGGATAAAGTGCTTCTCTTGCATCCTGGCCCTTTCATCCCATCTGCACATCAAGACAGCCAGCCACCCGTCCCTCTTCAGCAGCAAGGACAGAGACGGCCAGTGGCGCAGCCACAATGCCGGGACTACCCTGCCCTGCCCTGCCCTGCCCTGCCCTTGCCCGACCCTGCTCTCAAGCTTGGTAATACGAGTCTACACATTGATTGATCCATGTACGCCAAAAGGTGCCCTTCTTTCTCTCAGCTCTGTAAAATCGTATTTCCAGTGCAGTGGCTGCTAGCAGGCGCGCCCAGAGCAGGAATACCGCGACAAGTACGACCGAAAATCGTCCCATTCAGACTTCAGGACGCCGGCCGAGATTCTGATTGCGGACGCTGCACCAACACAATGGACCGAGACGTGACGTGACGTGACGTGACGTGGTGTAACTGTATGGGGCGATTTCGGGGGCTGCTAAGGAACAGGACAACCAGACAGCTTTGGACGGTAGCCCTTCATCAGTTCCCCTTCATTTTTTTTTTGTAACTTGACCGGGTCATCCCTCGCCTGCTGACCGCTGACAGCGGACAGCGGCCATGAGTGGACGGACTCTGAGCATCGTGATATGCAGCTGCGTAGCCCGATATGGAAGACGGTGTGTGAATCGATTCATGATGCTGCTCAACTTGGTTATGTGCAAACCTTTGCTGAGTTAGTGTCCTTTGCGAAGAGGTGCGTGCCTCTGTAGTGTCTGTATATAGACTCTGGACCAACCGACTGTCGGGTACTTTCTCACGGCAACACACACGCGGGTCCGAATCCTGATTCGCATCTCGTGACCAATATAGCATGTATGCATATGCAAAGCTGATGAAGAGGCTGATGAAGAAGCTGATGAAGAAGCTGATGAAGAAGCTGATGAAGAAGCTGATGAAGAAGCTGATGAAGAAGCTGATGAAGAAGCTGTTTTTTTTATTCATTTACAATTCTACGCGAATGCCGGTTAATTTGGATAATCGAGATACCTTCCAAAATGCGAAAAATTCGTACATACACACATGAGCACTAACCCGCGGACGGCTGGCGCCAAAGTGTTGCTTGTCTTGTCAGCATGTGCATTATGTCGATTGGGTTGTGGGCCATCATGAATAAGGGCGAATTATGCTTTCCGGCCCCGATGGAGAAAAGTTTTTTTTTTTTTTTTTTTTTGCCACGTCCGGGGAAAGAGACGATTGATGACTGCTGCTTCGCGGGCCGCCGTCTGTCTACCTCCTGTTGAACACACCCCCGAAACGATCCATCAGGTGAGATCTAATAACCGAGTCATCCCGTAAGCTTGTCTTCAACCATCTTTGCCCATGGGGACGGACGACAACCCCAACTCGCGTCAGACTCACCACTCATCACTTACGCACCCGCGACTCACGTTCCAGCGCGGGGGAGACGCCAGTCGGGCGTCTTCAACAACCGAGACGATCCTTGCTTCCCAGCGCTCCCCCAGACTCCAGACTTCCATCCTCCACCCCTCCCCCCTTGTCCCTCCCCCCCCCTTTCCCCTTCTTTCTTCCCCATCCAGGAGAATAAAGCTAATGACCGGCCCTTCTCGGCGCTTCTTCACCTGTCGATGTGGGCCAGAGCCTCCATCTTCACCACCATCGACGTTACCATGAAGCCCAGGCCCGTCTGCGCCCCGCATCTCTCCACGCGGGTTCCCCGGATACACGCCGGAATGCTTCACGTCTCGACCCCAGGTCTCAGCGACCTCGAGTCGTTGGGCTGAATCCCAGCGCAAGGGAACCGATGTGCGGGGCCCGACTTTTCTTCTTTCTTTTTCTTTTGTTGGTCATGCGAATGACCATGCTAGAGTCCGACCAATCTGGAGAAAGCTCCGTTTCCATGCCCAGATGCCTGTGTGCGTGAGAGCCACCCCCCTGCATCGCGCCTCTCATCTGAAATTTTCCCAAATTCGTCCCATACACTCAGACCATATCCGCGGGACTACACAGCATGCGCCCGCGCGCAGGAAGCCACTGGCGTTGACGAACGGGATGCCACATTTCAAACCCCGGCCCGAGTCTGGTCGAACGCCTCCACAGGCCTGTGGGATAAAAAGTCGGCCTCAGCCCATTGTAGATCGCCCAGATTTTTTTTTGCTTGCTCGTTGTGTCGTTCTACCCCTCTGCAACTGCCGTCTCTCTCGGCCCTAACCTACTTCTTTCGCTCCCTACGAGTTGCCTAGAGACGGACCAGTCCGACCAACAACACAATGGCTACCAACGCCGACTCTGCCGGCTCAGACCGAAAAGCCTCTGTCACCCTTCAGAGTGTCCCTGATGTCGAACATATCGAGGCTCCCGTCACGTGGAAGGCCTACCTTCTATGTGCCTTTGCGTCCTTCGGTGGTATATTCTTCGGTTATGACTCTGGCTACATCAACGGTGTCCTCGGTTCCAAAATCTTCATTAATGCCGTCGAATATAATGGTGCGCCGGCCATCTCCGAATCCCACACCTCTCTGATTGTTTCTATCCTGTCCTGCGGAACCTTTTTCGGCGCCTTAATCGCCGGTGATCTTGCGGATTACATCGGGCGTAAATGGACTGTCATCCTGGGCTGCGCTATCTACGCCTTTGGTTGTGCTATTCAGATGATCACCAGCCCCGACAACGCTCTTGGCCCCATCGTCGCTGGTCGTGTCATTGCTGGTCTAGGTGTCGGTTTCGAGTCTGCTGTCGTCATTCTTTACATGTCCGAAATTGTAAGTCCCTAGACTCCAATTGTCACAACAGGTCAAAAACGCCTGTTGGGGAAAAAAGAGAGACACCCGCACACGTATGACTAACTGCCACTCGCGTCACTGTAGTGCCCTCGCAAAGTTCGCGGTGCCTTGGTCGCCGGCTACCAATTTTGCATCACCCTCGGCCTCTTGCTGGCTTCCGTTGTGGTTTACGTCACCAAGGACATTAATAACACCGGCGCCTACCGTATCCCTATCGCCGCCCAGTTCCCTTGGGCGATCATTCTCGGCGTCGGCTTGCTCTTCCTACCCGATTCCCCTCGCTACTTTGTCAAGAAGGGCAAGATCCAACAGGCCATTGATGCTCTATCTCGTGTCCGCGGCCAGCCTCCCAACTCCGAGTATGTCCAAACCGAGATTGCCGAAATCGTTGCCAACGAGGAATACGAGCGCGCCCTTATTCCCTCCACCACCTGGTTCGGCAGTTGGGCCAATTGTTTCAAGGGTAGCATTTTCAGTGCCAAATCAAACCTCCGCCGAACCATTTTGGGCACTTCCCTTCAAATGATGCAGCAGTGGACCGGTGTCAATTTTATCTTTTACTACTCAACTCCCTTCCTCAAGTCAACTGGCGCCATCAGCAACACCTTCCTGATCTCCTTGATCTTCACTCTCGTTAACGTTTGCTCCACCCCCATTTCCTTTTGGACTGTTGAAAGATTCGGTCGCCGTACTATCTTGATTCTTGGTGCGGCTGGCATGCTGATCTGCCAATTCTTGGTTGCTATCATCGGTGTTACTGTTGGTTTCAACCACACCCACCCTGACCCTGCCGACCCTTCAAGTAGCATTGCCGACAACATCCCTGCGGTCAATGCTCAGATCGCTTTCATCGCCATCTTCATCTTTTGGTTTGCCTCCACTTGGGGACCTGGAGCTTGGATCGTCATCGGCGAGATTTTCCCTCTTCCTATTCGATCTCGCGGCGTCGGTCTTTCCACCGCCTCCAACTGGCTCTGGAACACCATCATCGCCGTCATCACACCCTACATGGTCGGTGAGCACCGCGGAAACCTGAAGTCGTCTGTTTTCTTTGTCTGGGGTACACTTTGCAGTTGTGCCCTTGTTTATGCCTACTTCTTGATTCCTGAGACAAAGGGTCTGTCGCTGGAGCAGGTTGACAAGATGATGGAAGAGACCACTCCCCGCACCTCAGCCAAGTGGAAGCCTTCCACCACTTTTGCCCACTCCTCTGGTCATGGCGAATTTGTCGAGAAGTCCATCGCGAACGCTTAGAGGCCTCGCCTCGAGAACTTTTGCTGTATTAATTGAGGAGGAAAAGCGTGGCGGTGGAGAATCGAAAGAACATACCCTGAATTTCAATGTGAACAAGTTTTGATGGCGAAGGAGTACTTGTAATCGATAATGTAGATGGAATTTTGTATACACCCTACGCGTACACAACTATAGTATTCACAAAACAAATATTTGCTCATCTTTGATGAAACCACTGCTTCGCAGCTATATCCTGATGATAGAGTGTGCATTGAAAACAGTCATTGAGTAGAACCCTACCATGTGGACTCAACGCTCAGCCGTGCCTGACATGATTGTCGATATTGTGGCTAGTGCTCCAAGCATTTCCTGCACGTGACGACTATCCAGGCTATACATAGTAGCTGCATTCACGGTTGCATGCGAAAGAACCAGACGAGAGGCCAAGTCACGTGCTCGACTTGCAAAAGGATCAATCGAAAATAACTCGACTTCGTACACCATCGACGGACGACTCGGCCATTGTCAGTGTGTCATCCACAATGTGCTCGAAGCTGCAGGAGAGCAGACCGCAGATTAAGCGAGGTCTGCCCGACAGGTACGTGGACCGTTTACCAGGATCTTCATGCGCGCAACGCGATCTGAGACTTCGATGCAGTGGTGGTTCTCGTTCTAATGCATGTCTGCTGCTGGCTTTGTCACCGTTTAAATCTCCACACTGCCAGTCTCACGAACCCCCCCACCTTTTTCTAACAATTAATGCCCGATTGACTCGGAAGAACGGAAAAAAAAAAGAAAAGAAAAAAAGTCGGCGTCATGAATCGCGAGGGCCTGCCTTGTCATTTCGACTAGCGCGACGTCTCGAGGCTCAAACTTCCTGCATTTGGTCTTGCTAGCCTCACGCATTCGCTATCATGCAGAAAGGGCTTTCCTTCCCTTGCATTTTCCATTATCACTTCACCTACTTTTCTTCTTTTCCTGTTTTTCTTCATCTTGCGAGCGTGCCAGGTCTCTTTTTGGAAACTGCTTTCTTGCTTTCTTGCCTGTGCCTTGCAATCATGACATGACGATTTGCGCGCAAAATTCACAGTCAGAGCCCCAACTCGTGTTTTCCTCAGCACTGGTCACCGTCATTGACCATGGCAGCAAATCCCAACAAGCCGCTTTCTCAGGTCTTGCCTCCCCTCATTCTGGGGACGGCCACCTTTAATTATCAATACAACGATCCCTCAAAGATGCCTTACACCGACATTGTTCGCAGAGCGCTCGAGCATGACATTGTGGCATTCGACACGTCGCCCTACTATGGGCCTTCTGAGGTCTTGCTTGGCGAAGCGCTTCAGAAGTTGACGCCGCCTCCCACCAGAGACGGATATTTCCTCATTACAAAGGCCGGACGGATTACGAGCAATGAGTTTGACTATTCTCCCGCGTGGATACGGTACAGCGTGTGCCGAAGTCTCGAGCGGCTGAATACCACATACCTCGATCTTGTATACACTCACGACGTCGAGTTTGTTTCCCCAGCCGAGGTTTTGGAGGCAGTCCAGGAGTTGCGGCGCATGCGAGACCAGGGCCTCATTCGTTATGTCGGCATCAGCGGCTATCCGATCGAGGTGCTGGTCTCGTTGGCGGAGATGATACTGGAGCAGACAGGGGAGCCTCTCGATGCAGTCATGTCATATTCTCACTTCTGCATTCAGAACAGTCAACTGGGCCGCGCCGATATTGTTGAAAGACTAGGCCAGGCAGGTGTTGAATGTGTTCCCAATGCCAGCATGCTATCAATGGGCTTGATAACGACAAGAGGCGCTGAAAATGGTCCCATGTCGTCCTGGCATCCCGCGCCAAGGGAGCTGCGAGAGGCATGCCACAGCTTGGCAGAGATTGCGAGAAGATCAGGAGAGCGACTGGAAGAAGTTGCTATACGATGGGCACTGGAGAACTGGGGTCGTGTAGGTGCTCCTCTCGGCTCCGTTGCGCTCCCGCGATCGCTTCTCGGTACAAGTCCTGGAGGGAGGGAACCGGGCGCATCACCAGCTCGAATGGGAGTGAGCGTAATGGGGGTATCGAATGTGGATGAACTTGAGGAAACATGGGCGTTATGGAAGAGCGTGGTCGAGCTGGCCAACACTGCGGACGACGAGGCAGCAGGCAGAAGAGACAGGATTGAGCGACTAGTCAGAGACAAGATGTGGCCTCACCTCGGTTCATGGAAGGACTACGCATGGGAGAGCGGCGGTCCGTCATTTGTCAACATGAGACAAACAAAAGGCGAAATTCCAATGGACGCAATTACCCACCGATATGGGTTAATCAGCAAACAGGTCTTGGATAGTGCCAAGATCTAGTGTTTTCCTGAATTATGCTTACATGGCGGCTTACACATAATCAGAAATAAACTTTTTTTCTTCTTTTTTCTTTTTTTCTTCGAGGAATAAGCTCGATGCTGAACGAAAAAGCAACCTTGCAAACGTTGACTGGCACAGAGCACCAGGACAAACAACGTCGCGATGCCTTGTAAACAGCAGCAGTGCCATGACATGCTAGTATCAAAGTCCTAGACTCGGCGGAACTCACACCAGATGCCAAAAAAAGCCATCTATATCTGGTTGAGGAATCTTCTCCGTGCTGGCCAAGGATTGTATCTTGTCTGGCAAGCGTCTCGTGATTCGGCACCAAGTTCGTGCTTGGTTGTCCCCCCTTCCCCCCACCCCCCCCCCCCCCCCCCCCCCCCCCCCCCCCCCCACCAACGACGTCACGCCAACAAGGGCAGCTCCCCACAGAAACTCCAACCGGCGCTCGTCGCGCCCGTCCATGTACGTGTCTGCTCAAACCCATCAAAAAAAGACAGGAAAAAAAAAGAGGACACAAATGGCTGGCGGACGAAAAGCCAAGCCCGCGCCGCCCCCAAAACCTACCAGGACTCTCGTCGTCGACAACGGCGCCTACACCCTAAAGACCGGCGTCGTGAGCAACGGCCAAATCTCCGCGCCGCGCATCGTCCCCAACTGCATTGCGCGGGACCGTTCGCGGAAAATATATCTCGCGTCCGAGCTGTCCCGGTGTCGCGACTTCGGGGAGATCCATCTGCGGCGGCCCGTGGAGAGGGGCTTCATCGTCAACTGGGAGGCGCAAAAGGAGATTTGGGACCAGGAACTGTTTGGCCATGGCGCGGTCGAGTGCGATCCGGCGGAGACGCGGTTGATCTTGTCGGAGCCTCCGAATGGCTTGCCTGCGCTGCAGACGAATTGCGACCAGGTAGTCTTTGAGGAGTATGGGTTCCAGAGTTATTACCGCGGCATTGGTACGTTTTGATTATGTTCTGTAGGGCCTTCCCCCCCACCTTCTCCGGCGTTGTCTTTCATAGTGTATGCGGAGAAAACTAATCTGTACATCTTTGTTTTCCCTCCTTTTGTTTATTGGTTTTTTTTTTCTGTTCCTATCCTCAGGCTCGGCTTTCAATGCCTATCACGACATACAAGCGCTCTTCCAGACCTCAAGAGATGCTCCGACCGTGGCCAATGCCCCCGCAGAGGTCGTCCTAGTCATCGACTCGGGCTATTCGCACACGACCGTCACGCCTCTGCTTCGCGGACAGCCGCTGCATTCCGCCGTCCGCCGCCTCGACGTCGGAGGCAAGCTCCTGACAAACTACCTAGCGCGGCTGCTCTCCCTCCGCCACTTCGACATGCGCAACGAGACATATATCGTCAACGAGATGAAGGAGGCGGCCTGCTACGTCAGCATGGACTTCAAGTCGGACCTCGAACACACCTGGAAGGGCACCAGGGGCGAGACGCGCGAGAGCTATCTCACGGGCGCCGGCATCGTCAGGGACTACCTGCTGCCTGATTTCCACACGCGCATGCAGGGCGCACTGCTCGACTACGACCCCAACCGGCACGCCAAGGCGAGGAGCAAGTTTGCCGCGGCGGCGGCCAAGGCGACCACGCCTAAAGCCAGGGCTGCGGCAACAGCCGTGGACGGGCCGGGCTTAGACCCCATCGACGAACAGGATGTCTTGACGCTGCGCAACGAGCGATTTGCCGTCCCGGAGCTCATCTTCAACCCTTCAGATATGGGTATGCGGCAGCCCGGTCTGGCAGACCTGATCCGATCGTCGCTCGAGGCACTCCCCTTTGGCCTCTGGCCCGGCTTGCTGGCCAACATTGTCGTCGTGGGCGGCACCACGCTCCTAGACGGCTTCATCCAGCGCCTGCAGAGGGAGGTGGTGCAGCGTTTTCCGGATGACTGCGTCGTGCGCGTGGCGAGACCAGCGGAACCTATCACGAGTACCTGGTACGGAGCCGCACACCTGGCCAACCACGTCAACATTGACAAGATGGTCGTCACGAAGGACGAGTACGACGAGCTGGGCTCGACGTTGGTCGCGAAGAAGCTGGCCGCCGGGCTGACGCTTACTTGAGTTCCTTGAAGGTTTTGCCTTTCTTCATTCTTGGAATGTATAAAAATTGGGCTCCGAAAAAGTCAACAGATCGGATTGGAAAGGGGGAATCCAAAAAGGGGGTGTGGCAAAAATTTGGTCCCGCAAACCTTGTTTTTTTCAACGTGGGAGCTGCGGATGTTGACGCAAGCAGCTGAGATGGATCATGTGCACTTACAACACAAGGCGGATGTGTTTACGTTGTAGAGCCCATTCACATTGATACCGGCTCACCTTGCATGAGCTATCTGTCTCGACGTTTCCAGACGAATCTGTCGCCGCCAGTCACAATTGGTCTCCACCCGGCCCCCTTTGGCATTTTATTTCATGTCATTTCATTTCTTGTCTCTGCGAGCGATTACGATGAAGGTCAAATGGCAATTCGGTACGCATTTTGCGCCAGAGTGGTATATATGTATCTTTACCTGATTCAGAGGAGAAGAGCTACGTCTCAAAAGAAGAAACAAAAAAGAAAAGAAAAGGAAAAGAAACTATACATCATGTCGGTCGTAATATCGCATCATCTTTTTGTGATGATGTGTGTTGGTAGGGCTCAAAATACACCTCCAGACCTAACGGAAGAAGCCAACAAGTTGTTCCAGGTCCAAATGGTGCCCAAAAACCGTTGATTTTCGCTCAAATCAATGGTCTGGTAACCGCGTCTCGCATCCTCCTTCGAATCAAGTCAGCAGGGATTCTGCTTGCAGTAAGCTTGAGTCGAGTCGATTTCGCGTCTCTGCTATCATGTTAGCGGGTTTGAAAGCATCCAAATGAACTCCAACTCGGCGAGACTTACTGTCGACCTAAACCCCTTCCTCGTGAAACACACCAGTCGCACTATCATGCAATCAGTAGAGATTCATAGAAAAAACAAAACAAGACAAAAATCAACTTACGAATTCGGAAGATGAGCCCTCGTTGTGAACAATGCAGTATCCTGCACAGCATTTCTTGCACACCCGTTGCGTTTTGCTGATACATGTATCACACTGGCAGACGTTAATTTCAGACCTGTCCCGCTGTCTTTGAACCGTAACTTACATTATTACCGCATTCCCAGCAGCTTTTGAATACTCGATTCTGCTTTATTTCGTTAGCCTATAATCTGGAAACACACAGTCGTCGTGACATGACAAGAAATCATTGTGGCCAGTTTATGCAGACGCAACACAGATGATACGAACAATTCTGCGCGGCACAAGCTGTAAAGCGGCCATGCCATCGCTGGTCTGCCAGCCTCGTGAATCTATTCTGTGCTTTGTGTGAATGGCACTTCTCAGGCTATCAAAGGTGCCACATCTTGGGAAGCGGATCTCGCACCATACCTTGGCCTTTAGTATACTATCTTGCAAAGCAAGCGTCTGTGTAAAACTTGCCACACTATCCTCCACGTGTAATACAAGAACATCATCCATCCCAGCAACTTGCTGTTCACTGGGTAGCTGGTAGCAAGCCTCGCACCACCACTTGTGGCAGCAGGCGCAAAATCGATCTTTCAGACAGTCGTCGCATCGCGGGACGAATGACTGCCCAGGCTGGGATGGAAAAGTTGCTGCACGGACAGAGGATGCCATGATGGGAACGGGACTGAGCAGTGGAAGACTGAGAGGCGAACATGACTCCTGCGTTACAAGGCCTTCTGGTGCCTTCCCGCAGCTATCGCATCCGCCGACAGAATGGGTTGCCGCTGCTGGTGCGTCGTCAGCCATGATGGGTAGTTGTCCAAATACGGGAGAATTCTCATGTCGTGGACCTTGGCAGAGTACGGCATCGAAGACAATAATTCCTTGACACGCAACCATGCACTCGACCCAGTCCACCGAAATTGAGCGGGTAACAAAACGGCCCTTTTTGCACCACCAATCATCGCCCGCTTGTTCTAATGAAGCGGAAAGCTGCTGCTGATTTTGATGAGGCCTGCCCGTGCTGATTGAGCTATTCAGCTTCTCTGAGTCGGCCTCATTTGAACCAAACACGTAGAGAGCTTTGAGCCTCGGAAAACCCTTAGGGCGGCTTGGTCGGCAAGCGTACTGCAACGTGTCGCAGAGTTTGGCGTGGTTCAGGTTTTTGACCTCGCGGATGGACAAGACACGGACATTATAGGACGGGTCATTGATAATCTCGTGGCACAGTTCAGAAGACACCGACAGCCCGTCGAGAATCAAGGTTTGGACATCTCGGATGATGTTCTGCTGACGAATGGCACTTAGAACACCCCTCAACGGTTTGCAGTGTACGCTGCTTCTTTCTGTCAATATTCTGTCCATTGCATTCTATGTTGGAGCTTCATGATACACTCACTCATCATAGGACGAGCTCTCGTATATTCGTTCATTGAGCCAGACTAGTCCATTATCGAAAAGGCGATATATAGCCCTGGTCTTCTTCACCCACCTGAGGTCGAGATGGCGAAATACACCTGGTGTGGTGCGAATAAGAGATAGAAAATCCTTGCTCACGGCCGAAAGTTGTAGAAGACTATGTACGGGCAGATGAGGTGCGATGTGGCGGAGAATCAAAGAGTTGTGGAGGACATCGAACAGAGACGTGGGATTCTCGAGCTGTACATGCGTGTGACTTTTGGCGGTAGCTCGGCTCATGTCAGGCTGCCAGGAGAGACAATAACGAGGGCAGACAAGAGCCAAACGACGTGTAGAGCAAGACGAAGATGTGCTTCCGACCTGTACTTCTAAACCGGATGGGCAGGCAAACAACAAGCTTGATACAACGCACAAGAGGGAGTGCTAATGGCAAGAAAAAAGAAGAAAAAAAATACATGCAACGCGATTCGGAAAGGTGCGAAGAAGCATGTAGCCTCACTCTGTCGGGAAGACGTTTGTAGTTGCACTTGGTCGTGACCCGCAAATGTGTCGATGACCCAGAAGCGCTGGCCACAGATAGGAGTCCAAGGGCCAGATACAATAAATAAGTTGTTGATCTAGCCGGTTGAGGGTTAAAGGTTGGGTCCTTGTGGGTTGGGGAATTAGAGATGCCGCGTAAGGTTTTCTGCAGCCTGTCACACCACGGGCCTCATGTAACCCTACTGTAACCTTGTCAGACCGGGAGGGACGAGACAAGTCCAGTTCACGCGTTCCGCCCGCTCCCAAGCGGCCAGGCAAAGGATTATCTCGTTCGAGTGAAACAGCAGCCAGGGTAGGATTGGGACGCCCACAGGCACAGAACAGATGGGCAGGCAGATATGGAACAAGTCTTGGTTCGCGGCTGCGCAGAAACAGGGTCACGGACTTTGGTGGATTGGCTGCTGTCCAAGCCTCGAGGGTCTGAGAATGGTGCAAAATATGCGGAGACAGAGGCAGTGAAGATCGACTGCAAGGGGAGGAAGCTGAGGAAGCAGAGGAAGGAGTGGAAGCAGAGGGATAGCAGAATATCGTGGACGTAGACCGGACAAGACGGCTTAGAAAGGTAAAAAGCCTAGAGGCAACACGAGTCGGACGGTTCTCTGGATGAAGCCAAGTCTGGTATGGTTGCAGTTGATGATACGGAACAACGGGTAATCAGGCGCTTGCCGTTGTACATAATGGAATCTGTCAGACTCATGTCAACACCATGAATCGATCACGTCGATAACGAGCGAGTAGGCAGGAATGAACATGTATGTACATACGACGACTATACCCCGGTGGGTGGGCACTTAGCCGAGTGGCGACATGGACGCCATGGGTGCTTGCTGAACGGAAGGAGCGATCCAGCCAACGAGTGACGCCTATCGGCCCACGCGGGCACGACTGGATTCTGGCTGGTCACGGGTGTCTCTTGACCTGGATGGATGCGTCGCCAGGCGGGCCGTGCAAGCCGGGCAGCGTTCAGCGAGGATCGGTCCTCAGACATGCCACGTGAGCGCCATGTCGACAGCGAGGACTTGGAAGAGGAGGTCTGGTCTGGTCTGGTCCGTCCGACCTGCTGGACTAGACGAATGGGAGACTGGCGGCAGCAGACGTGGCACATGAGGCAGGCACCTCAGCAGTTCGCACAACCCCATGCTAGATGATGACGTGGTTGATGCCAAAAGGAAGTTAGGCCAACAATGGCCGTTAGTCTGGGGCCCTGGTACGTACCAACATGAACGCCGAACGTCCTACTTACTGCGACACACGGACATGTCCTCCTCAACCACTTCCAGGTGGGGGGCAAAGCCTCGAGGCGTTCGTGTTATCTGCGGGGTGCCAACATGGACGTGACCAGACTGCTTCAGCTCTCTCTCCTCTCCTTGCCCCCTCTCGCCTCTCGCAATCCTGCTCTGCCGGCAGCAACTACCAAACTCCATTCGCCGCCAGAATGTAGCCAAGGCTGCGCGATCCTATCCAACCTGCGAGGATAGACCTTGCGTGATCACTGTTGGCATGGCATTTGAAAGTCTTGCTTGACCTCTTGCTATGTGTCGACACTTCTTGCCGTGCCAAGAGGCCCCTGGCTCGAGGTCTACCAGACTTCAAGTCGACCTGACGTATGGACGGACAAAGAGATGAAGGGCTCGGTGCTAGGTAGTTAGGTAAATGGATTCTAGAAATTCGCAGGGGCCGCTTCTTCGTTACTTTTCGCGTTATTTCCAAGCGGTCGGCTCAGGTCGTCCACGTGACCGAGGCAAGCCTCCCGTCCGTCCGTCACAATCCATGGAAGTTGGCAGAATCTGCTGACTGAGCATTAAATTGAGTCTACTCTTCCCGTCTCTGCTGAAACCTGTCGGAACCTCATGGACTGCATGGCTTCAGCTGTCCTTCCTACTGAAAAGTGTCTACAGATGACGAGACCTTCCTGGTGAAAATGTGGTGATCCAGTCCTCCGCCCCCCCCCCCCCCCTCCCCTCCCCCGGGTCGTGACCGACGCATCGTTCGTCCCGCACCCCACGTCATAAATCGGGGGTACTTTCCCTTGATCAAAGCCAGACCAAAAATTCCAGCTTCGACATGGTAGAGCAACCAGCATTCCGCTGGTCGGCTTCTTTTGAGGTCTTGCATCCCGAGACGACCTCTGTGAAGAATCTATCTGGAGACAAGATAATTCTCCCCCAGTCTGCATTAGAACAACTTCTAGTCGCTGCGCAGTCTCAGCAGCCATTGGCATCGAATTTCACTGCCTGGGATGCTTCGAACCCGAATCGATCGAACGATTCTGCAAGCGATCACTCTCAACGCCTACCACAGCCGCTGACGTTCCGGCTCGTCAATGCGCAGAATGGAAGCGTCGTTTTTGCTGGCATTCGAGAATTTTCGGCCGAAGAGGGAACCATAGGCTTGAGCTCGTTTCTTGCCAATGCTCTTGGTGTAGGATTCGAGAAGCTCTCGCGCGAAAATCATGGAAGTGGATCTCTCGGTAGCACGGCCATCGACTTAACTGACGAGGGGAATGAACATGCGGTTTTGTCAAGTTCTACGACACAATTAACGGTCCACGCGACACTGGTGCCAAAAGGAACCTACGTAAGACTGCGACCCCTCGAGGCAGGTTACAATCCAGATGACTGGAAATCATTGCTGGAGCGACATCTTCGAGACCACTTTACTTGCTTGACCAAGAACTCGGTTCTGACGATACACGGTGTCAGAGGAGAAACATTCCAGTTTCTGGTGGATAAGCTTGCGCCTCGGGGCGATGGAATATGTGTCGTCGACACGGACTTGGAAGTAGACATCGAGGCGCTCAACGAGGAACAGGCTCGCGAAACAATGCGCCACATCATGGCTCAGTCACAGAATGACCTCTCCGGCGAAACAACAAACGGTGGTGAACTCGATGTTTGGAAAGAGGTATCTGGCAAGGTACAAGCAGGAGAATACGTCGACTATGTGTTGCCCTCATGGGATCGATCCCAAATGCTCACCATAACTGTGGGCGACATCATACAAGAAGACGCAGTGGACCTATTCGTCACGCCACGATCGTCGAGACAAAGAGCGATGCCACGAGAAACGACACACGTCTTTGGGGACTTTTCTCCTGCTGAACACGGCAGGAAGACGATGAGGATATCTCCGTCCAACTGCGAACTGGAAAGTGCTGGGTCGATCCTCGTTTCTATTCACGGGTCTGCTTTTGAAACGATGCGTGGAACCGAGCCCGTGGCATTCACGATAAGGGCGAGAGTAGGATCACGGGACGGCCAAACTGCCGACGAAAAGATGGAGTCGGAGGAAGAGGAGCATAGTCAGAACGAAGAGCAATGCACCAACTGTAGGCAGTGGGTCCCTAAACAAACCATGGTTCTTCACGACAGCTTTTGCAGAAGGAACAATGTTTCCTGTCCAGATTGCCACGGTGTGTTTAAAAAGGACTCTGAAGAGTGGCGCATCCATTGGCACTGTCCTCACGATTCGGCCAAGGGTAGTACACATGCCGGTAAGGCTAAGCACGACGCTGTCTTCCACCAGAATCGTCAGTGTCCAGACTGCGACTTCTCAGCCAACTCCCTAGTAGACCTTGCCAGACATCGAACATCTGTGTGCCCCGGAAAGCTGATTCTCTGTCGATTCTGTCATCTCGAAGTTCCTCAAGAAGGAGACCCGCTCAATCCATCGCCAGAAGTGGTCCTCTCGGGTCTCACAGCTCACGAGTTCGCAGACGGTAGCCGCACGACGGAATGCCATTTGTGCGATAAAATCGTTCGGCTTCGTGATATGGAGACCCACATGAAGCACCACGAAATGGACAAGGTCAGCAAAGACAAGCCAGCCATATGCCGCAACGCCAACTGCGGAAGAACTCTCTACGGCGTTGGCCCACGGGGTCAATTGGGCGCGGAAACACATCAGGGCCAGGGACCGGGCAACGACATGGGTCTCTGCTCGATTTGCTTTGCTCCGCTGTACGTGAGCATGCATGATCCTGAAAACAAGGCTCTGCGTAGACGAATCGAGAGAAGGTACCTCGGGCAGATGATGACGGGCTGTGGCAAGTCGCACTGCACCAACGAATGGTGCAAGACGGGCAGGGCGAAGACGGGGCTCGAGGCCAAGGGGTCTTCTGCCTCTGCTGTGCTGCCCCTGGTGAAGCCGTTGTTGGAAAAAGTATCGAGTGCAGAGGGACTCATGTACTTTTGCGTGGATGAGTCGAATCAGAAAAGGCGGAGTTCGGCAGAGCAGCTCTCTGCGGAGAAGATTTGGGATCTGGAGTGGTGCATTGCGGCTGCCGAGGCCGAGAAGGGGAACCTGGATAAAATGAGGGATTGGTTGCAGGCTTGGGCACCAAGAAGATGAGGCGCGGATGACGAATATGATTTGCATGGCATGGCGTTTTAGATGTGCAGGAACTTGTCAGAAACAGATTTTGATCATGTCTGGATTGGAAGGGGCGCGTCTGTCCATGAGGTGACCGGTGACTTGTCCAGCATTCTTCCAATACATGTGTATACATACCGACACGGGGACTAGGTGCAAGTGAGAAAATGCAGTATATGTACATGCAGTAGCCAATATACCCACGTTTTGTGCATGCCGCTCCATGTTAGTTCGTTTTTGGCTCCCCAGTTTCCTTTGCCCATTGTTTATATGCTGTCCTTTGCGTTTTTGCCTTTTCTTTTTTTTTTTGTTCGCTTCAAAAAAAGAAAAAAAAAAAAGAAACATTGCATCCTATAGAATGAGATCCTATAGAATGAGACTCAGGATAAAAGGGAGGCATCGGATGGATCTCGAAAGCCAAGACAGGCGCAGGCGCAGGCGTGGGCGGCAAGTTCCACGCCTCGGCAGAGCTTGTGCGTCGTGGATAGGCGCTTCGCAATGTTCGGAAAGATACCATTCCATCCCATCCCATCCCAGACGCGCACCAGCCTCCAGGCCAAGGGTTGGGTTGGGGTAGGGAAAGCGCTGAGCTGGCTGTCAGTGCTAGTGTGCACTGGAAAACACGGCCTCTGTCTGTTTGGTCCGCCTGGATTTGTTTCTTTTATGCTTTTTCTCTTTCTCCTTCCCTCATCCTTTTTGTTTTTTAACCTTTTCTACGAGCCATGATTTTATATCGCAGTCACCTCGAATATATTTCACTCATGCTCGCAGTCTAGTCCGGTGCTCTCCTCTTTATTTGTGTCGTGTCAGTTCGATGGTCGATGAATGTCACATGTATTTTCTTTTTTATGGGTCGGCCGCGTGCGGACACTTCTTTGGGACCACCAGGACCAGGATCCGGACCGGGGCCACACCTGGGCCTGGATCGGGCTGGGACAAGCGAGCTGGCGCCGTTTGTATGTATGTACATAATGTACTAGGTAGTATGTACGTGGCACGCACGGGCTGTTTGTTGCTGCACGGTCTTGTGCTGTCCATCTTAGCAGCAGCGCAGACATGTTCACGTCTGCCGGTGGAACCTTGTCGGAGCGGACAGCCCATCTATGATTCACGAATACCGACCTGGAACAATGGGTCAACAAACGCCAAACGCTCAAGGTCTACAGAAACGAATGAACGAATGATGATAATATAATGATAAGAGATACAAGGACAACTGCTCCCGAACTCCCTGCCCGACTCGGATGATCTGGGTGGTAGGACCGGGTATGTATGTATGTGCCGCTGGTAGGTGCGGCCTGGACTGAGACCTCTCTTGCTGCTGGAAACGCGAGAAAACGTACAACTGCACCAGAAGTCGCGCCCGGCGCGGGGTGGGCTCGCAAAGCTCAGGTTGATGCAACAAGAGGCCCATCTATTACCCAAGACTTGGAGACGCAACTCACCCTCACTCGGACGTGCGTGCCGGGTCGCGCAAAAGGTGGTGTCAACAGGTCTGGCTTGATTGGAAAGGCGACTGGCTGTTTCTGTTCGGTTGTTGGCGCGTCGTTGTGTGTTGTGTTGTGTTGTGTCAGCCAGCGGCAGGAACAAAGCAAGCACGCACCAGGCTTGCGTCAATGTCATCCTGGCATGTTGCCTCAAGTGCCAATATAGCAGGCATTGACGTCAGGCCAAGCACGATTTCCAGGCCCGAGCTTTCTGATCGGGGCTCGGGTACTTGCTTAATGTCCTGTTGATTAACCAGCCAGCAGCCCGCCAGCAGCCGCCAGCAGCACGCCAGCATCCAGCACGCCCCAGCGCGCACGTCACGTCTGCGGTGGGTGCAGGCCCCACCAAGAACACCAGTGACCTCCCAATGTCTGGTTCTCCTCACATGCTACCAGCCCCAACCTCAGCCTCAGCCCCACTCCCCAGCCACCACTCTTCATATGCTCGCCAACTTGGCCACGCCATCATCTCCGCTCGCCGGCCGCTTTCTTGTCCAAACTGACATCTGGACGAACCCACTCTGCCGCTCCAACAGCTCAAATGGTGTGTGGTGTGTGGCAGCCGCTCCATGTCCAGTCTGGTTCAATCAGTCATCCATCACTTGGCGGCTTGGTTTCTCGATCCCTGACCCATTTCTCTGGCATCTTTTCTGTCCATCAGCGTTACCGACTCACACGGGCATCCTCGCCGCCTTGATTCTCATTCTCCTTCTTCATTCATTGATCCTTTTTACTTCCGGCCCGCAACCCTCCGCTTTGGGGTCCTGACCCTCGCCTCCAACCCTCGAATTCCCGTCCGCTCCTTGACTGACTGATCTGACCGTTGACGTCTTCGGTCCTCTGCGCTTGACAACATATTCGGCTGTTCGTCCCAACTCTTCGGGAGAAAGATCTTGTGAACAAAGCGAGCGTCTGAATCAACCGTCTGTCGTCGACAACCGACATGTCTTCTCGTGCGGCCGCGTTCTAGTCCAGCCAGACTCGAGCAATAAACCTTGCGACACATCTGGTTCGTTCTCGCATAATACCATATCCAAGTCCATCTCCATCTTGTTGCAATACTGCAGGTTTCCCAGAGACACACCGCCACGAAACGAAAGCCCTCCTCGCGCTACCCCGCCAACTGATTGTCATGTTGTTTAGTTCGCGGGCTTACCAAACTATAGGATCAACTTCCTGGACTTGGTTGCAACACATCTTCCCAATACTCAAATCTCGCTCACTTATAGCCAGCCACCGCAAGCAGCTGTTCCTATTATTGAACGCTTGTATATATATATATATATACTCGATTTATTCCCCCCACCTGCGAACACGAGGTACAGGTGCTTTGGAAAGCATTTGTTTTACACGTTTCCGCCATCATGGGAAACTCAAATACAAAGGAGTCTCGAGCCGGAGACCAGGTGGATCGTTCCGCTGAGTCGCGACGACATGATGGTGGACGATCACGAAACCGCATTAGTCGCGGCGATCTGGGAGGACTGCTTAGTCTACAGCCATCTCGTGATCATGGCCGCGAACGTCACGATGCCCCTTTTGAGCATCGCGAGACCAAGCAAGAAAGAGAAGCACGCAAATTAGAGAAGGAACGTATTGTCAGAGCCAAGGAGCGAGAGCGAAGTATTCGCGAAGAGCATGTGGACGGAGGTTACCTTGTCACGATGGGGGTTTATACCGGAACTGAGGACTTTTCCAAACCAGTTGTCCGACAGCTTCAGGTATGTCCTTTTTTTTTGGCAAACAGCGAGAGATGCGCGAAACCTTTACTGACGTACCTGTCTCTGCCGATCAAGATTGAAAGAAAGCTCGCTCCATTCTGGCGGGGACTGAACGATTGGTCGGAAAATTGGGCAGAGCATCAGCTAGTAGCTGCAGCTCGTGGCTTGCCCATACCGCCGGCAGATGCACCACCTGATCCTGACCTTTTGCCGCGATCAATTGCTCGAACTGGTACCTCAAGCAGCCAACATCTGCAAAATCTGACGGTATCGCTGGGCCCTAGGACGTTATCCGCCGCCTCAGACCGTAGTGGTTCTGTGCCTGGCTCAGGAATTCCATCTCCCACCACCGCGGCACCTCCCAAGACGTCGTCTATCAAGCCTAGAGCCAAAGCTCTGGCTGCGGCCTTGAATGTAGGCTCTCGCAACGCTTCCTTGACCGACTTGACACCGAAAGAGATCATTCTGTCCCACGATCCGTGCGTAAACGGCCAACCGATCGAGGTATACTTATACAAGGAAACTGCCGAGTGTCCAATTTGCTTTTTGTCTTATCCACCTTACTTGAATCGAACTCGCTGCTGTGATCAACTTATTTGCAGCGAATGTTTTGTTCAAATCAAGCGGTCAGATCCCCATTTGCCCGAGCATCATCCTGATGGCGAAGCGCGCGATCCAAGCGAAGGACTCAGCCCGGAAGATCCACCTGAAATGCTGATATCGGAACCGTCGGCATGCCCTTACTGTCAACAAGCCGAGTGTGGTGTCACTTACGACCCGCCGCCTTTCCGAAGAGGTCTGGTATTCTCAACGGTCACCCCGAACCCAGCTTCCACGACCGCGATGTCTTCTCAGAGCTCACTCAACTCAACACTCTCGCCGCCGGTAACACAGCAGAGTGGCCGAAGGCGAACTCACAGCTTGTCCGCCACGGCACCTAATGTTATTACGACTGACCGCGTGCGGCCAGACTGGGCCACAAAGCTTGCATCTGCCCGTGCTCATCAAGCACGGCGAGCAGCTGCTGCTACCGCTCTTCATACAGCAGCATTTCTGGTAGGGGCTCAGGAGAGCAGATCAATCTTGCGGCCTGGAAGGTTCGGCCGCAGAGGCACCGGAACCAGTACTCCGGGCAATGAGCAGCTCGGTCACAACAATAGCAGCAGCATCGCGGATCGAACTGATCCAGACCATGACGAACGTGGACACACAATCAGAGCAGGAGATGGTGCTCGTCGATCTCGTACGGAAGAGCTCGAGGAAATGATGTTTATGGAAGCTGTCCGTCTGTCCCTGGCTGCCGAGGAAGAGCGGAAGCGAAAGGAGGAAAAGGTGCTGCGTAAAGAGGCCAAGAAGCGTCAACTAGCGGAGAAGAAGGCTCAGAAAAAGGCCAGCAAAGATCCTTATGGGGGCGACGTCAGTGGCGCAAGCGGAAGCAGTCTTTCCCTCGGACTTGGTCGAAGGCGCGGTAATAGTGGAGCCAGCACCTTGAGGGCCGAGGCAACCGTACAAGGCGCCTTCCAGACTGCACACACAGATACTGCGTCAAAGACAGAGCCGAAGAGAAAAGAAGAGCTTGATGCTGCTGCTGCTGCTGCTGCTGCTTCTGCTGCTGCTACTGGCAAAGGAAAGGGCGTAGACCGCGGACCTCAACTTATGTCAAATGAAGAGACTTCCACGGCGACCAGTCCTTCACCCATCTCTGTGGGCGAGTGCCGAGGCAACTCCCATCTGCGACAGATGAGCAATACGTCCTCGATTATGTCTTCTCTGGCAGACACACCACCCGGAAGCTATTCCGGTCCCAAGTTTGTTCGTGCAGACAGTTCAGGATCTCGGCCCGACGCGGAATGTGATACTGGCACCGAGCCCCTATTCAACTTCCGCAGCTTGGCAGAATTGGTCGGCGTCAATATTGATGACGGATCACAGCACAAGCGTAGCGGAGCGACGGGTGATGAGGGTTTCAACGACAGCGAAGCGAAGGAGTCAATAGCAAGTCGATCTCTGTCACAGGATGAGGAGAACGAGAAGGAGGGCGTGAAAACAGAACATGTGGAAAGTTCTGAAACAGCACAACCCACTGAGACTACAATTGAGCAGAAACGACCAGCACGACTCCTCACTAACCAGTCAACATTAGTTGAGATGGAAAATAACGACGGCATGTCGCCGCCCAAAGTAACAATCACGCCTGGGACTCCCATGCCGGTTGAGGATGTGACTTCAAGCGAGACGAAGCAACTCGGACAATCCACAATCATGGAGCATCCGGCGAACCTCTCACACTAGTTTTTCCACTGTTGTTCTACTCCCATCTTTCTACAGAAGGAGAAGGAAGGGAAAAGACAACGGTCCGAAGATTGGAGTCCGGGCTTTGGGGTCTGGGCATTGGAGTTGGAGTTGGAGTTGGAATCGGGTGAAATAAACGACAATCACCGCTTTGAAGAACACACAAGAATGTGCCAAGGATAGTGAAAACGCGGCTTTGAGCAAGAGCTACTTGCGACGGGAGAAATCACTTTTTTTTGTTGGACGCGGAAAGGCAGACACAGCGTATGATTCATTTTTATGTGTTTATGTTTATATTTCTTTTGATCTTATCCTGATCATTTTTCAGAGCGTCCGTTTCCTCGCCGGGAGGATACCTGGGCGAGAAGGGTCCGACAGCGGCGTTGTTTGCGGAGACACGAAGAGAGAAACAAAGAAGGCAATGCGATGTGTGAAGAATGTGACGAGGAGCGTTTTATATCAGCTTTACGGAACTGAATTGACGATGCGAGACGCGATATGATGAATGAGGATGTGGTTCTGGTTGTCTGAGCAGCTGTGTGTGTGTGTGTATGTGTGTGTGTGTGCTAGACTGATGTGTCGATGTATTGCCTATTTGTAACGAAACCAAAGGGATATAATAAGTATTCCATACGACAACTTCATCATCTCCAATGCAACATGTAGTCCAAGATGCGAAATACCCGCAAAAGATATACCCTCATCATAGTATACCCTCCACCACGTAAAAAAAAAAAAAAAAAAAACCTTCATTCAACGTGACCAGAAGCAAAAAGCAGCCCCATCCCTCACGCCTTCTCGACCTCGCCGCGAAAGCGAGCGATCCACTCGGAAAAGGCATCCTTGTCGCCGTCCCAGGTACTTGCGAACAATGCGCCGGCGTCAGAGGCATCGGCGAAGCACTGGGCCATGACGCGGTCGATTTCGTGTGGCTGGAGCTCGTAGAAGGCGCAGGCCAAGTCGCCGAAGCGGTCTGGTAGTCCGCCCAGGAGGGTTGCTATCTCGTCTAGTCGGGGGGGGATGGTGGGGGGGGAGAAGGGGAAGGGGGGCAATTTCTTGAGGCGGTGCTTTGTGAGGGCTTGGTAGAGGAGTGTGACGAGGCGGAGGCGGCGGAGGGTGGTTTCGAGGCGGGGACGGATGCGGTGCGGGTCGGACTTGGGGATTGGGGGTTGGGAGTCCATGATTTGGTCGAGGAGGGCTTGCGGGGTGAGGGTGCTGGCCAGGTGGTCTATATCGTCTTGATGATTTTCTTTTCCTTCTCTGTCGCACTCGTCGTCGTCGTCGTCGTCATCATCATCATCGTCGCCGCCTTGTTCGTCGCCGCCGTCGTCGTCGTCGTCGGCTTCCTCGTCTCCCCATTCTTTCAACTCGTCCATTATGTCGCAGAGAGTATCTCTCCACTGATCCATCTTTTTCGCGAAAATGCCACCGACGCCCAGCCTGGACAGGCTGATGACTTCGTCGCACGCGGACCAGAGCAGACCCGTCGCGGGGAGACTACCCTTCCCGCCGGCCGCGAAACCGGTCCGGCTGCTCCCCTCGGACAAGATCTTGCCGTCTCGCGGTATCTTCTGGACGAGCTCGTGGAGTTCCGAGAGAACTCGCCTCGCCTTGGAGGTGAGCTCTGCGCGGACTACCTCGGTGTAGTGCGCGGAGGTGCATGCTTGCGCGGAGGAGACCAGTGCCGGGACGGGCCCGGCGATGAGTTCGCGCAGGACAGTGGAGATGGCGCTCGGGGTGAAGGGCTCGTTGATGATGAGGAGCGAGATTTTCGTGCCGTGGGCGCGGATCAGGGAGGCCGAGTCGTGGGCGAGCGAGAGGGCATTGATGGCGGGATCGGCCGGCGAGGAGTGTTTTTGGGAGGCTGGGTTGCTTTGGAGGTCGGAGAGGACGGATTGGAGTTGTGTGAGGAGCGCGGAGGCGGTGTTGATGAGCGCATCGAGCGTCTGTAGGGCATGGGTATCCTGAGGAGCCATGGCTATGGGTTTCTTGCTGCTTGGTAAGGAGGGAGTTTTTTTTTTTTTTTTTTTTTTTTTTAAATCAATTGCCAGCTGGAATCCGCTGGAATGGGAATGGGATCGTGTTGTGCCTGGCCGAGGCGCCGTCGATGTACATGTATGTTTGATGCTTGTAAGAATCGTGCGTGGGCTGTCGGCGATTTATATGGATCGGTCTGCCATGTTGCGCGTGTGAAGCTGGATGAGGCAGCTTTTTTTTTTTTTGCTCGTCGCTCGAATTTGTCGACGAGGGGCATCTAGAAATTGCGTCTGTGACGTTATTGGTCGAGGGGACGGAGCTCCAGACGTGGGGCACGGCTCGGCACATTGTCAGGTACATTGTACCTTGCACATTGCCCATGCTTGTTGCACGATGCACGTACCGTGTTCACATTCAACGCCTCGGCCAGGGGACGTGGGACTGCACGCCAAGTCCAGGACGGACCAGAGGCCAGAGGCCAGCACGACTCCAGAATCCCGACTGCACCACACTGACCTGCCGCAACATCCTCCAGACAACACCAGCAAGCACAGCACAGCTCAGCTCAGCTCATCATGCAGCAGCCGCGCTCTCTGGTGCTGCTGGGCGCCATTTCCTCTCTCACGGCTGTTGCTGCTGGCAGCTTGCCGCGTGGAGTCGGTCCTGAGTGTAAGTTCGAAGCCTCCGTGTCGTTTTGCGCTCCCAGCGGCGTCGGCGCCACGAGAGTTTCCCTGTCTGCCATGCCCAATATTCTCCTTGTTACCTCGCCGTTCCTGATCCCTGGTCCCTGTCCATCGCTGAGCTTACATGCGATGCCGCAGACGTCTCCCACTACCAGGGCAAAGCCGAATTCACATGCATTTCCGACTCTTCCATCAAGCTGAGCTTCGACCGAGTCAACGACAATACCTGCGACTGTCCCGACGGCTCGGACGAGCCCGGCACGGCCGCGTGCGCGCATATTGATCCTCTGTCCCCCGATCAGCCTCTCCCCGCATCCGGAATAGTCTCGAGCAGTGCCAGGCTCGCCTTGCCCGGCTTCTGGTGCGAAAACAAGGGCCACATCGGCACCTACCTGCCCTTTCTCTACGTCAACGATGGCATGTGCGATCACGACCTCTGCTGCGATGGCTCCGAAGAATACGGCCACGTCGGCGGCGTCAAGTGCGAGAACCGCTGCGCAGAAATCGGCAAGGAATACAAACGTCTGGCCCGGGACAAGAGGCGAAAGATGGAACGCGCAGCCAAGCAGAAGGATATCATGCTCAGCGAGGCCCAGCAGCTCCGACGAAACGCCGAGGCCAAGATTGCGCGATTGAGTTCCGACATTGCAGCTCTGGACGTGAAAAGGGCAGATCTGGAAAAGAAGCACACTGCTGCTCAGCTCCATGACCGGAGCCGCGTGGTCAAGAGCGAGGGCACGGGGGGGAAGCTAGGTGTGCTGGTTGGTCTGGCCAAGACGCGAGTCAATGAGCTACGCAGTGCCCTCGACCGTGTTGTGGAGGAACGCAACGATTTGACCGGGAAGGTGCAGGAGCTGGAGGATATTCTCAGGAAGTTCAAGGAGGAGTATAATCCCAACTTCAACGACGAAGGTGTCAAGTCTGCAGTCAAGGCCTACGAAGATTATGCCGCTCGCGAGGCGGAATTCGCTCGCGATGTCCAGGCCGATGCGGACCTCGAAGAGATTCTCAAGGAAGATGGCGAGACGAGCGGTGTCAACTGGGCGGAGTTTGAGGCTGGCGAGGACGGCTCAGATACGGACATTTGTAAGTGAGATGGGAAAAACCCAGACGGTTTTTCTTTTTCTTTTTTTTTCTCTTCTTTTTGGGCATGTTTCTTTTCAGAAGCTTCATCATGACAATCATCCTCGTTTCTTTTACAACTTTCTCCCACACGACTGACTCGACACTACAGTATACAGCTTCGAGGCGTACCTGCCCAGTTCCCTCCGCGAGCTGATTCGCGACAAGATGGCAGGGGTCAGATTGTGGCTTATCAAGAATGGCATGCTGGCGGACCGCTCCAGCGGCGGTTCTGAATCGCAGCTGGCCAAGGCAGCCCGTGAGGCATTCGAGATTGCGGACCAAGAGCTGAGAGACAAGACACGTGATCGCGATGACGAGGCAGAAGACCTGAAGAAGGACTATGGACCTTCTGATATCTTCCGTGCCATCAAGGACAAGTGCGTCAGCATCGATGCGGGAGAATACGAGTACGAGCTGTGCTACATGGACAAGACGGAGCAAAAGTCCAAGAAGGGCCACGGACACACCAACATGGGCAACTTTGTTCGCATCGAACGCCAGATGGCAGATGACGAGGAGCGCCTGGATGGGAAGAGCTTGGGAAGGGGCGAACGCATTGTGCTCAAGTACGAAGACGGCCAGCAGTGCTGGAACGGGCCCCGACGAAGCACCGACGTCTGGCTCGGATGCGCCGACCAGGAAGAGCTCTGGCGTGTGAGTGAGTCGGAGAAGTGCGTGTACAAGATGGAAGTCGGCACACCTGCTGCGTGCGATGATGCGGAGCTGGCGCAGCTGACGCAGCATGGCGACAAGGACGAACTGTAGGTCAAGGGGGAAGATTGGGGGGGGGGGGCTGTAACGTACCTTTTGAGTAGACGGTCCTGGGTGTTGATTAGTTAAAATAGAAGAGAAAGACATTTTAAAAGCGACGGCTTAGAGACTTTTTTATTCTTTTTTTCTTTATTCTTTTTTTCTTTATTCTTTTTTTATTCTTTTTTTATTCTTTCTTTATTTTTATTTTTTTTTTTATTTTTTATTTTTTATTATTTTTTTACTTTTTTTTTGTTTTTTTTTATTCTTTTTCTTCTCCTTCTTTTCTTCTTCTCCTTCTTTAATACTTAGAGTTGCAGACTGAAGAGACAAAGGTTCAATCAACCCACAGACAGCAATCATATCTGCGGACCCCTATCAATAACGTTGCGTCGGCGGAAGCACCAATGCAGGCGGCCTCCATGTTTCTTTTCATACCCGGTCGATGAAATCCCCGCATCGACTCTTCAACACAGCGTTGATCCGCCGATCCTGTTGATGCCCGTTCGTCGACATTTCATGAATCAAAGGCCACCTGCAGTGACTGGAAGCGACCTTGGCTGCTCGGGACCCCTTTCTGCCCTCCCATGCAATCTCTCACTCGACATTTTCATCCTGCTCACTCTCGCGACTTGATACCCCAGAGACCTCGGCCGTCACACAATGAAGCTCGACTACACATCCCTCCCCCGCGGCACGCAACGCCTCTACTTACTCTGCATACACCTCGCCGTCGGGGCCTCCATATGGGGCTACAACATTGGCGTGCTGTCCTCCATCCTCGTCCACCCGGGCTGGCGTGCCGCGCTGGGGGGACATGTCTCGCCGTCGACAAAGGGCTTCATCACGGGGATATACTACCTCGGGACGTTGACGTCGTATCTCCTGGTGGCGCATCCCCTGGCAGATCATCTCGGGAGACGCCGCGCCGCGATGCTGGGCGCCGTGGTGCTCTGCGGGGGCGCCGTGATGATGGCTTTCGCGGACGGGGAGGCGGCGCTTGGGATGATGCTTTGCGCGAGGCTCATCTGCGGGATGGGGGTGGGTGTTGTGAGCACGTGTGTGCCTTTGTATCAGAGGTGAGTTTCCGTGTTGTGTCTGTGTTTTTTTTTTTCTTTGGCATCATGGCTATGATTGATGTTTCCTGGCGTTTGGTATTCCTCGGGAACACACACACACACACGTATATTTACAGCTTGAAACAACGCACCCAGCCCGTGTGCTGACCATCATGACAAAGCGAGGTTTCGCCAGCAAACGAGCGCGGCAAGTTCGTAACGTTGAATCACGTCGGGTTTATCGCCGGCCTGGCTGCTGGTCTCTGGTACGTCCGCTCACCAGTCTGGACTCTGCACACTCGCCTTCGCAATGCACAGATGCCCTGCTCTGAAGGACCCTGGTCCCTGGTACTAAACTCCCTTTCGTTCATCTCCCGTCAGGGTCGGCTACGGCATGACATTCTGGACCTCCTCCGAGGCCGGCAAGTACTGGGGATGGCGTTTGTCCATGCTCATGCAGCTCATCCCGGCAATCATCTTCGTCGCGGGGCTGCCCTTTTTGCCCGAGAGGTAAGAAGCCTTTGCCTCTCTCCCCTTTTTTTTTCTTATCTCCGCGTCTGTTATTTTTCTCTTTCTTTTTTTCTCTTTCGGTTTTCAACATGCATCATGGTGACATAAACTACGAAATCACAACCAATACAAAGCACAGCCCCCGATGGCTCATCCAAAAAGGCCGAATAGAACGCGCCTCCCACGTCCTCCGCTCGCTCCGACAAGGCACCACGCCCCCGAACCTCATCAACCACGAGCTCCAATCCATTTGCGCTGCCGTCGAATCGTCTCCCCCCTCTCTGTCCTCCCCTCAGGGCTTCCTCGCCCCCTCGCTCTCTTTGTTTCGGGACCCGAGCCTATGGGCCCGTCTCTGGCGCGCTTTCCTCCTGCAATTCATGGCTCAGATGTGCGGCGCCGCGGCTATGAAGTACTACCTGCCCACGCTGCTCAAGGCACTCGGCCTCGGGTACCGTCTGGCGCTCATGGCTGGCGCGGTGGAGATGACGACCAAGATTGGCATGACGGTCGTGGAGATGTGGCTGATTGATCGATTTGGGAGGACGAGGTGTTTGACGGCGGGGAGTATGATAATGGGGGTCGCTATGATGGTGAGCCGTCTTTTTCTTGCCTTTTTTGTACATGCCAACACACGCGCGCGCGCTCACAGATGTATGTATATATATATATATATATATGTGTGTGTGTGTGTGTGTGTGTGTGTGTGTGTACATTTACCCTTGAGGTAAAAGAACGTACAAGTCATCGGGCTAACCGTCTAGATCAACGGCCTCCTCCCACTCCTCTACCCAGGCAACGTGAATAAGCTCGCCGACTCTGTCTGTATTGCATTCATCTTCATCTACGCAATGGGATATAGTCTCGGTCTGGGTCCAGCAGCATGGGTGTACAGCTCCGAGGTGCGTAGAACAAGACGTCAAATATGTCCATCATCACATTTGGGGGTTTTTCCCCCTCTTTTCGTCGTTGGCCAATTCTCGTCAACTAGAAAGGGTTCAAGATGATTTACTCACAAGAACATGGAACACAGATCTTCCCCACCAACCTACGAGCCCGGGGCCTCAACTTTGCCGCCTCGGGCGGCTCCATGGGGAGTATCCTCGTCTCTCAGATCTGGCCCGTTGGCAACGCCAGGTTCGGCAGCGGCATTTACTTTGTGTTTATGCTCATCAACTTCCTCTGCGTGCCGGTAAGAACACTTTTCCAACATCTACGTTGACATGGTGGGATTTTAATTTTGATTTTGATTTAAAAAAAAAGGGGATTTGGACATGTTGGACCTGCTACGTTTGTAAAAAGGAGGGTTTGATGGCGCACAGCACACAGCACGTAGTCTATTCAGAAGGAAGAAGAAGAAGAAGAACAAGAATTCACTGACCACTCTTGACGTCTCACAGATAATATACTTCCTATATCCCGAGACAAAAGGGCTAGCGCTGGAAGATATGGACGCCCTGTTCGGCAAAGAGCGTCGCGTCCGTGGCCAAGAACACGTCGAGGCGGATAACGTGAACGGGGACAACGGCGAGGCGAGTTTGACACACGACGACGCTGACGCTGACGATAGCGCCGGAAGTGGGGAGGAGACTGAGCCTTTATTGCCATGAAAAAAAAAGAATGAATAAAGTACGATTGTTAGACCAACTTATCGTATGCATTAGGCACGTATTGGGTATTCTATTAAGCGCACGCATTACAAATCACCGCATCATTACAACACGTGAATTAGACTAAGCAAGGTCATAATGAAGTTCAGAGTTTGAGAAGAACTAAAAATAAGAACATAGTAGAGTAAATAAAAGAAGAAAAGAAAAAAAGAAAAGGGAAAAAAGAAGAAAAGAAAAAGAAGAAAAAAAGAAAAGAAAATAAGAAAAGCTTAAGAGAAAATAGAAAAAAAAATAGTAGAAGAGGAAAAAAAAAGAAAAAAGAAACCAGCAGTGTTAAGTCCCCTATTGTACATCAAGAGAGTATATATATACTCATGAACTCGTTTGTGCCTCTCATTAGTGGCTCGCTCAAGGGTAGCAAAACACATGTCGATTTCGTAGCACGAGAACATCAGTCAGATATAACGAGCGAATTGCAGGTGGGTAAGAAGAAAATTCAAAAAAAAGAGCGAAATCGAAGGCGATAGCGAATGCGAATGCGAGAAAATCATGTAACAACTAAAAGGCAACGCATTATATATAATACAAACCCATCCAAGCATTCCCTTTCATTAAACTCCGATCCATTCACACCTTGATATCATATAAAACAAAGGCATGCATTTGCATTCATTGTCAAAAATAATGTCGCTCATGACATTTTCCATCCCCACGCGGTTCAGATGTAGTCGATACATGCTTACCAGAAACTACACCAGCCAATGTAGTGTTGGCACAAGTTTTCGAGCTTCGTTGCTTCCACAATCAGTTTATTAACCTGGTTGATGACATCGAGCTCTTCGGTATTCTTAAAGTCTCTGCCGGTGAGCTTCTGCTGCACACGATCCAGTACTTCGAGCGCTCTGGCATTCTGGGTCTCAGCCTCTTGCGCTTCGTTCATTTCATTGTCTTCAGCAGCTGTTGAGATGTTGGTGGTCGCTCTCGGACGAGGCATGGGAGGAGCCAAAGCGTGGCCGTTGGCAAGCAACTGAGATGGAGCGACATCACCATCCAGGATGGAATGTCGGCGGGCATATGGAGCCCCAGGGCCAATCATTTCCAGGTCGTCTTCAGTTCCAAAGTTGGGTCCGGCAGGCGATGAAGAAGTCGTCAATTTCCAAGTGAGCAAAGGATCATGGATAAACTAAAGTCGTGTCAGCAAGGGGTGCAAAAAAAAAAGAAAAAAAGAAAAACATCCTGAGGCACGTACAGCTTCCAAAACCGCCATAACACTTTCTTTGTTATCTCGCAAAACTCGCATGACGTGCTCGCATGTAATTCGGTAACTCCCTTCAATGTTGCTGACTTCCATGGCGTACGTCAACATGCGGGTGAGTCGAAAGGGTACGCGCTCGGGAAACTTGTCTCGCTTCATGGCGATTTCAAAGCAGTCGCCAAAATCGATATGAATAATCTTGCCAGTAATTCGGTCAAGCATCAAGTTGGACGGATGTCGGTCGCCTAGACCAAGAATATATCCCACCATCGACATGACAGCCAGAGAGCGAGTGTAATTCGTTCGTCGTTCCAGCCAAGCTTCTGATGACTTGGACTTGAGCCAGAGTACACGATACAGATCTTGGCCCGTGGTGTTGTCAAGGGCGTAGCCAAAGACCTCGACTTTCTGCATCAGTGTGAGACTATCGTAGTCTGGCGCCATTTGCAGCATGATGCGGTGCTCAATGTTAAACATGATCTTGCGGTTTTCGCGATATTCTCGAATGAGCATGTGAAGCGTGTCACTATTTGGTACCCAACCAAAAAGGCCAGAACTCTGCGAAAGTGGAATGATTGGGTAGCGATGAATTTTGAGATGTCGCTTGTAACATTCGGAGTCGTTGGCGAGCAGTGTATTGCAGAGGCCAAAGAGCTGCATGACTCGTTCGTCTTGTCGGACATCCTCATGACCCTTGAGAAGAAAAGTATATGGCACGCCATCGCTGCCGGTTGTAACAAGCTTTCGGGGTCTCTGCTTGGAGGCAATAACCAACAGGTTGGGATCAAAGGACATGATTCTGATGATTGGTTGCCCACTGCGATAGGTTCCGGGCACGGCGAGTTCGAGATCTCTCGAGTTAAGGAGCTTTGGAGAGCAAAACGGGAGCTCCAGGCTCGTGAGCTGCGGTAACTGCCTAGAGATTCTCCGAAACACCTGATAATAGAGATCCCAGGCCTGATTAAGGTCATTCACATCTTGAGAGTTTTCGTACTGGTGACACCACTCTTGTGCCTCCTTCAGGTCTCGACCAAAGGTCGAGGCAAAGGAGATTTCGCGGAGAGTTTCGGGCCCCCGCTCCAGCAACTCATGAAGAGGCGCAAGAGTAGTAAACATACCCTGGATATTGTGGTCGCCGAAGTACAGACGCGATGCGTCCTCCAAGCCTTCATGCCAGAGCTCGTGCCAGAGCACGGCTACACGAATAAGCTCATGGCTGACAACATCAGCCTGTGCTACCAGCTTGGCACTGTGCTGGCGCATGTTATCTAAAATTTGGGCGGCCGACCGTGATCGGCTAGTATTCTGCCACGACTTCATGGCCACCGTCAATGGGTATACCAACGATTGAGGGTGAGACCTGCCAACGTCGGCCAGGAGATTATGTACAGCTTGCTGAACTCGCTTGTTGGGTTGGTTAATCCTGGCAATGAGCTGAGGTATGACTTCCAGCCAGGTGTCTACGGAGACATTGGGGATGCCTTCGGATATAGCCGAGTTCACTTCAGCGCTGCCACCGTGGGCGAACCACAAAGTAAGCAGACGAAGGGTATCTTGAAGAGAGCTTCCGGACGATAAGGCAATAGACTTGAAGAAGCCTTGAATAGCGGGTACAACATGCTCGACCAGCATCGTCTGATCAGCCGGCGATAATTGGTCTTCATCGGAAGCGGACAGAGTCTGCACAACCTCGAAGTTGGCCAGAGCCCAGGCATGCCAAGCCTTGTACCATCTTGGATTATACTTCGTGGCCTGAGCATATGAGTTCAAGATATCTTGCACGCGGGAGTGCGTCCAATCATTCTGATTGATGGCAATGAGCCAGTCTCCTTGGCGCAGGTAGCACTTTGCTAGTAGAACAGTCTGCTCATACAAGGCTCTCTGTGTCTGCGGGCTGATCAGTGATGGATCAATCTGGCCCTGAAATCCATAATCAGTGGGAAGATTTCCCTCAATGGCGCCCACCTGAGCTGCGAGGTGAGCTTTAGCCACGTCCAGTCGATGCGCAGTATCGTTGGCAAATCTCTGAAGGCAGTACAGAATACGTTCGGATACACCGTCCCGTTTCGCCGACAATTGCTGACCCATATCCCACGCGTACTTCAACATGGCGTAAACAACTTGACCGGGAATGTTTCTCGAAGGCGTGTTTCCCGGTCGATCGCTTCTAGTCTCTAGCCAATACGGAATCATGGTCTCTAACGGCGCGTCGTTGCCCACGAGTTGTTTGAGAGACTTTTCAGCAAGACCCATTCGCCCGGATTTGCGGCAAAGGTTGGCGAACTTGATCCACATGCGCATGTTCTCTGCCGGTGAGATGACCAAAGCCCTGAGGCGAAGCATTCTGTGCCAAACCTCAACGTTGCGCTGACATCCCAGTAGTCTGGTCTCCCAGGCTTTGCGCATAGTGGCCTGCTTTCTTTCGTCGCTTTGTTTGTAAACAATGAGCTCTTCGAGCTCTGCCAGCATCTGAACTCGCACAACAACTTGATACGCTCGATTGTAAGATTCGCTCACGAGTGCACTCAGCTCCGTGTCTAGAGCCTCGCGAGCCTGCTCAATAAACGTCATAGCTTCTCGAAACTGATTCCTGTGAATCGCAAGAATGGCACCAAAAAAGGATCTGTCGGGCGAATGCCGCTTGAGAGACGACAAGTAGTTATCCATGTGATCCCACTTGTTTTGTCCCCATGCTGCTGCAGTAGCGAGAGGTGCAATCGTTCGCTGCACTTCCGGAGCAGAGTTGGTCCACGTGCTTCCAGTAAGACTGGCGAGCGCATCCCACTCTCCAAGAGCATGTAAGCATCTCATTTTGCCCATGACGATATCTATGGATGTAGCTTGATCGGCAGGGATTTCACGCTCTCGCTTATTGTAGAAAGCCAAGGCCTCTTCCCATCGCTCAAGCTTCTCGAACCAGGTTTCACGAAGCTGAATACCTTCCTTGTAAAGCTGCGCCTTTCTCAAAATTCCAATGGCTGAGTCAGACTGTTGTAGTTCATTGTTGATGACGATCAGGGCCTCAACCGCGCCACCAGTTTGATCTTGCAGAAATTCGAGCTCCTTGTAGTGGAGGGCCTTGGCGTACGCATGGCATCTGGCTGCTTCTCTCCCGAGTACTCTAATATCGATTGGAAGTGCCCTATCGTCATGTTCCATGAACTCGGCAAGATTCAACAGCAGCCCCAACAAATCCGGAGTAACATTCTCTGATTTGATCGCGTTCTCGATGTTCAGTATCAGCTCGTCTTGATAATGGTCGTACATTTCCATCCAGCAAGAAACAAAGGCCGAGTTGAACAATTCTCGCGCCAGTGGTAGGTATATACTAGCTAAACTGGCGCAGGCACGCAGGGCATGGTTTGGCGACTCTGTCAATAAGGTTGTGCTGAATCTGCGGAGCCATTCCTGCCAATCCTCCTTTGTTGATCTGCCGCGTGTGTCCCATACCGCCTTCAGATGCATTTGATTCATTTCAAGCTTCTTGGTACTCTGATCTGCGAAAGGTGTATCGTCTGCAATGTCACCGAATCTTGATTCAGACGTAAGATCTTGTGGGAGAACCTCGCCTTTTTGAAGTTTGCTGACGAGAAGCTCATAGTTTTGATGTTGAATTTGTTGTTGATTTACGACTTTGTTAACAGTGGCCATGAAGTGAACATAGTCTTTACCAAGCTGCTGTATCAGGGCGCAGAGGGTATCAAGTGCACTCACTCGAAGTGATGGCTCACCAGTGTGAAGTACTCTTGTAAGTGGATGAATGATTTTTGCCGCAAAGTCATTCAGATTGACATGCCGGGAAATTTTTCCAATACTATCAATCGCATACTTTTTTATGAACACGGGCTGTCCTTGCTTCTCGAATGTGCGCACAATGGCGGGAATTATGAGATGCATGTATTCTTCAGCACTGGCACCGAAAACGACAAATGCATGCAGAACTCGCTCAGATGGAGTTCTTTTCGCTGATGTGTCCAGGTCAAGCACTCCGAGCATATTCGGAAGAATGCCAGCGAGGTAAATCTTGAAATCCCCCTCCAGTGATCGCGAGATTGCTTCCACTAGAGAGAGGATTGTGATCTGCAACGATGCGGACGTATCCCAGTACTTGTGAAGAATCTCGATTATGGTAGGAAGGAAGTTTCGGATGTGCTGACGAACAATATTGACCAAAGCCGCTAGTTGGTTGAAGTATGATTCGAGCCGCGTAGAAGCTGATGATCTAATGACCTGCAAAAATGCCGGTATGATCCTATTGAGAAACGACACACAATCCAAGCCCAGTGTCCTGAAGATGTTCATAATGGCTTCAATGACAGCAGCATGGTGCTGCGAGAGAGAGGAGTCTTTGAGAATTTGAAGCAAGGCATTTATGACGACAGTCGAAAAATAGTCTTTGTTAGCGGGTGTCAATCCGTGCATCATCAGAGAAACGTCGGTCATCTGATTCGATTCAACTCGTCGTTGTGTCTCAGGCGTGCGCCCTTCGACTTGCTGTGTTTTCGAGCATCAGTAACTAAATCGAGTCTCATGCTGCACGAGCAGTGCTCTGCGAACTCACCTGGATTTTATAAGGATCTAGAGCTCCAAGAATACCCATGAGCTTCACCGTTTCCTGTCTCAGAGGGCCCCTCAGATCTTCAGTTCGAATGATGCCCTGCAAAATCTCTAGCAACTGAGGGTAGTCTAGATACGGTTCGATAACGTAGCCTGAGTTACTAGCCAGCTGACCCAAAGCATTGAGTGCCGCCTGTCGCTTGATATTGGACGATTGGTCTTGTAGCGCTTCTATGATTATCGGCATCAGACGGTCCTTGTAAAGCAACATGTCCTCACCGCCCACCGTCGCAAGATCTCCGATTGCTTTGAGAATCGTAGCCGCCACAGTCGGACTCGAATCACCGGCCTTTGGCAGAAGAACTGAAACCATTGGTTCGACGTAGGGCTTGATCAGAGTCTGAGCATTTTGAACCAACAGGCTTAGAAGCTTGGCGCTTTCTTCCTTACTGCGTGGCAATTCAGAGAACTCAAGTTCCGTCAGCATTTGTATCAGGGTCTTCCGCAGTGAGGGAATAACATATGCCGGGTTGAACTTAGCCAGGCGACCAACAATCGAGATGGCGACCTCACGAATGGCAAAGACTTCATCGTTGATGGCAAAAAAGAGTATCCTGATATTTTCAGCTTTCGCAAGGTGACGATCAAAGCGCTCATCCAGAGCAACAAGCACAGTTTGCCTAATATTAGGTTCGGGATCCGAGATTCCGACAGTCAGCAGCTTTTCGATCACATCACCCACGACTTGAAGTGCGTGATAGCTGGTTTGGTTCACAATGGGATCCCGAACGTAGAGTTGACAACAGGTCAAAGCCGCAGCCTCGCGGATCTCTGGATCCTCGTCTTCCACGTACTTGACTGCCACGTCACGAACAAATTCGTTGAGGACATGTCCCTCGAAATCAAAGCTGCCCAGCGTGTTGAGCGCCAACTTGACTTCTGCTCGTCGAATCTCATAAGCTTGAGGGTCCTTGGAATCTTTTAAGTTGGCAGAAATAGAGTTGAGAGTATTGGGCTGAGGTGCCCCGGGTTGTCGAAAAGTCTCCCCACACAATACAACACTCAGCATATCCAAGAGTCTCTCCTCAATGATGGGTTTGACTGGTGGGATATAAAATGCCATATCAACCAAAGCCTGAGTTAGCTTCGGAGTCAGGTCGCAGGCGAACATAGGATCCAAGAGAGCTTCCATGTATTTGCTCAGGGTCTGACCAACAGCGACGGCCAATCGACTAATGCAGTCAAACACAGCATCCACAGAGCCTCTTTTACGTGACTGAACACTCAGGCCCTCTCTGACATGAATAAGAACGCCATCTAGGTAGGGTGCGATAGCACTCTTGACTGAGTTGGCAATTTTGCCGGTAGCCAAAAAAGCGTCATTTCGTTCCTTATCTCTCTTCAGCATGCCAGACAAATAGACCATGAATTTGTGGAGCCATGATTGAGCGAAATCGGCTGGGGAATAGGTGGCAAGGTCAGGAATGATAGAGATAACTGTCTTCCGTGTCGTAGTATCCCTATGATCTTTGTGCTTGTACACAATTTCACACGCGTCTTGGTAGTATTCCTGCATGTACATGCCCCCATGTTCGAGCAGCTCCCTCAATACTAGTAAGGATGCATGAATCAACTCGGGGGTATTGGTTTTGAATCCCTCTCTTGCTTCGGTATAAGTTTTCCTCATCCAGAGCTGCTTCATCTCCTGATCCCGCTCTCGAATAATTTGGAAGCAGGCACTAACAGTTTCCGCCGATGTTTCGCGGATGAGGTGTCGCGGATCTTTTAAACCCACCCATATCAACTCAAATATCGTCGGGATATACTGATACATTAGCGTGGGAGCATTTCTGGTTAGTTCCCTGAGAACAAGGACAGCACTATATCGACGTTCTTCGACTCGGTCATTTTGGAGCCATTCAAGCGCCGTATTCACTTCGGAGTCAACCAGTTCAGATATCATTGATCCTCCGGGACGACACAACTTGCCCAGCGAGATAGCCGCAGAATTCATGGGATTGAGATCCTTGCCTCGTAGAACGGTTTTGATATTTTGTGTGAATCGGGTATATTTGGCACCAACATCGACGCCGTCGAAATCAATCAAAGCGTCCAGCGCATAAATTCCACCAAGACGTTCCGCGGAGTCGCTGCCGTGAGTGATAAGCTGCGTAATCCTGTTGTTTACTGCATTGTAGAAGGTGAGGAATTGCTCCGGGGAAAGGTCTACAAACACTATGTTAGAGACGCTGGAGCACGTAGGTAATGGTGAATCCGATATTTATACCTCGGTGGCATTGCACAACAAGTTCACGAAGCTGCATAGCGGCTCGTTTTCGTGCGTCATCTCCTACACTACAAAATGGTCAGAGTTTGAGAATGTTGCAGAACCGTGATAATTGCATACCGAGATTTCAAGCTCCGAGTAATTTGCTCGAGTCGCTCGAGAGCGATCTGCTGTTGCTGCGCCATCCTCCCCTATTGGCGCTGAAGCCAGCACAATCAGAGCAGCATGAACCAAAGAGTATCTTTGACGTTGAAATGAGATGGAGAAAGTTGATAAAGTATTGAATCAAAGGAGCGGAGCTGGACACTAAGTACTTTGTTGGCTGTGGCTGCTGTTGTGAGACGTTAGAAGGTGGTTGGGAAATGTCGCACGTGCAACGCGGCTGACAAGCGTGGCCACGGTCAAAAGGATCTTCTGCAGCGACCTATCGACTTGGACTCATTCTTCCGTGACGCGTTGTAGAGCGGAGGTAGGCAGGACTTGATCCAATATTCAGCGATGATGTCGCAACGACAGATAACCCCGGCTTGGGCGTCGAGGTGAGGCACGAGCGGTCTGCCAGTAGCTCACGTCGGCAGGTCAGCAGCAGCAGTGCATCCCGCAATGAGCCAATCAACCAATGGTCAAGTCAAGCAGCCAAACTTGAGACCCTGGGTGGGTCCGCGTCAGATGAGCACCGTGTGGCATACTGTGTCTGGGGCGGTGAGACCGCAAATAGCGTTGGGAACTATTAGCTCCACAAATACGCACTGTGCAAAGCTGTGTTCATGACAAACATACTATTCTGGTTTTAGACAGATCACCAGGCAGATCTCCTTTTGATAAGCCTTTTTTTTTTCTTCGCCAACCACGCCGCCAGCCCTCGCTTTTGGCTTCAACTCTTCCAGGCTATCACCAGGAACTTTATCTTGATTGCAAGCACTCGCATTGGGCTTCAAGCACCTTAATCGCATCATGGGCAATGACGGCGGCTCCATCCCAAAGAGAAGTGAATTGGTGAAGAACGCTGCTCGTACGCCCACAGTATCGGAGCTCAAAGCAACAGCTTTGGAGTGTTTGATTCATGCATGGACACACTGCGCTCTCAGCGGCTCGAGCCTTGAATTGGAAACAGCTGTTTCAGATTGGCGCGGAAGATTGTTTAACTACGAAGCAATATTGAACGGATTAATGCCCTCGGACGAATTAGCTGAGGAGACGATACCTGCCAGTTTTGACATCAAGTCTTTGAAAGATGTAGTGCGGGTTAAGTTCTCCAAATCTGGTGGGAAATGGGCATGTCCAATTTCCATGAAAGAGATGGGCCCGTCTACGAAAGCAGTATACCTGGTTCCTTGCGGCCACGTCTTTGCAGAAATTGCAATCACAGAGATAAAGGAGAAATCGTGTCCGGAATGCGGAGAAAAATTCGACAAGGAAAATGTGATTCCTCTACTGGCATCCACCGAGAAGGACATACACAGATTAGAAAAGAGACTGGAAAGTTTACGAGAAAAAGGCTTAACTCACAGTCTTAAAAGGCACAAATCGGAAGGGAAGAACAAAAAGAAACGAAAAGGGTGCGACATGGCGGGGATTGATGATAAAGCGAAAACAAACTATACAAAGACGGGCGTGGACTCGAGGATGAGCGGCATTAATAACCCCATGGCAGCTTCTTTGACGGCCAGAGTTCTAGCTGAGCAAGACGAAATGAAGAAGCGACGAAAAGTGGCATCCGACGCTACTTCAAGGACATGAGAAGACGCGTGGAACGATTCTGGATGGTCGCGCCATAGTCACAACGTATGATGGCTCACGAATATATCCAGGACTATGATTGAACAAATGTGTGCTTTTTTCTCAGATGGTAGCGTGGCGTATTGCTCAAATTTGCTGACGCACGCCAACTCAGACACAGCCAAGACACAGCCACCAAACTATTTTTTATTCTCCAAGGTTCACGACAATATATACATACACAGGTGTTAGTGGCTTGACTTGATGAATGGGAGGACAAAGTCATCAAGAGACGGGATCGCCCTCGCGCTGGCATACTCATGCGGGCCGGCCACAGAAAAGAAATCCTTCGGCCATTTCGGAACTGCACAAATTCCGACAGACCTTCGCAATTGGGAAAGGCACAACGGTCCCAAAACAGCCACATGTGTAATAGGAGTTCAACAAGCAAGAAATCAGACAGCAACTATCAATCCGATACTGGCTTGACTTCTGATTCTGGAAATGAAGGGGGGAGGATCCCAAGGACGTTGTGGAAGCGTGCCACTAGGACCAAAAATTCCGATATAGGGCTGCACGGCATTGGGTCAAGAGAGATTGCTTCCCGTGGCGGCAAGTCTCCTGCAAGGTCGAAGTGGATCAGGCACCTCGAATTGATGGTGTTGATGTGGTTGGTGCAAAATGTCAACAGAAAAGACAGCATTGTGCTGAAGTTGATGCATGTATCATGAAAAGCTTCCCCTTCACCGCCGGTCACCGCTAACGATACCTGTCTATTCTGTGCTTACAATGGAATCACGACCGTCTCAGAGATCGTCTTGGTCACCAGTATTGAGGGCGATGAAACCTACCATGGCACAGACCATAAATTTTCAAGAGCATTCAATTTTTTTTTTTTTTTTTCATATCTCGTGACGACATTGATAACATCTGATACCGGACGTGGGGCGCTTCTATCAAGCGTTCCCCGGCCTTTGCTCACATGATGTGATATCTGGTCTGGTCTGGTCTGGCCTGGTCTTTAATACTGTCGACTCAAATTATCCACCTGCTCAATCTCGGTGTGCCAGTACCCTTTAATACGCCAGCTAGAGCCTGCAGTCGAAGCATTGCGAGTGTCGAAACGAGAAACCCGCCATGATCGTGTCAGACGAGGATTCGTGGCTCGCAAAGTGAACGGGCGGGTGGAAGTTGGGACGCAGGACGCAGGACGCAGCTTGGGGCTTTGAATATAAGGAAGCTGCCAGCTCCATACTCAAAATTCTGCTTCGATAATACGGGTGTATTTGCCCTCTGGGTCTCGTTTCCACTCAAAGAACCCGTTGACGAGTGAAAACTCTCGAAATCATCAATGGTCGAATGTACGTGAGGACTCTATATACGTCCATACTTATTTGCGCAAGTGCTGCAGACCATCTCTGTACATATTCACATTCTATTTTTTTTATTTCTTACGGGTTATTGGAGAAAGTGGAGGGTGCTCCAACAAGCTGTTGACAGACTGCTGGTAGATATTGAGATGCCGCTCCTTCTCGACATTGAGGGGATCGGTATGCACGTCCCACAACGGTCATTATCATGCTACAATGGTCACGGCGCCCCTCTAGAACGGACAGACGACTATCGGTCTAACAGGCGGCTGACTCTAACGCATTTGGATATTGGATAAGTTAACACATGACAAGAGCTATCTCGCGCACAACAAATCAGTCCGTGCCTTTGAGTAGAGGGAGAGGACAGGAGGCATAACAACCGTAGCCGATGGACGTTCCGAGCCTACGAGATGGAGGACAGTGGTCGACGCTCCTTGTTACAGGCAGCATGTTTCAGCGCTCGCCTGTTGGTCAATTCCTAGCTCAATTTTAGAATGAGAACCTGCAAGCAACTCCCTCCACACAGTATCGTGAAACTAGTCATTTCAACAAGAAGCCAGTGCGCGTGTGTCGAGAATACCGCAAATCAGTAAACAAACGATTTTGTACACTTGATCCACCAGAAGCGGCACTGATTCGGCGCCTTTCTCGGACACTGCAACATGATCTCAGAATAATAGAGCTTCGTAAGAGGCCAACTAGACTGAGCTAGGTCTTGATGATCTCATGTCTGGGATAATCGAGTCAAACGATGAGCTTCAACGTGAGGTACTATCACTCCTGTGCGATCAGGTATGCCTTTTTTCGACATGTGCCACACCCCCACCTTCTCAACCCCTTTCTTCCAAAAAAAAAGATGATGAAGAAGTAGATGATGAAGAAGTAGCTAAAAGAAACCGTTTGATGGGACATTTCAGGTATATTAGTAGACAAACACAGTGCAGGAGCTAAAAAAAGAAAATCAAGGCAGCATGCTGTGAAACAGCATATGCTCGATAATTCACCATCTTTCGTCTGCGATCGCTGCACACTCAATTTTAAGACCAAACAAAGACTAAAAAAAGACCTGCGAGACCATCAGCGCCGACTAAAAGAAGAAAGGTGCAAAGTAGAGACAGCCGTAGACAGTGTCATGAAAATGAATCGCCGCAAACGGGTCAGTGCTTCTTTGCCCGAAGTGCTATGGAAAAGAAATTCGGTATATGCTTTTCCCAGATGATGACTATGGTCAAATATCGTAGGTTGCTGGCGCGTTTTCGCCCTCCTTTTTTTTCTATAATTCTCGGTCCTTTTTCTCCAAACCTATCGATTTGCTGACGTGTCTCCTGAAATTGCGACGCCACTCGTACTGTGTTTCAGCCATGAAGCATTTTGGACGGCATCGGACCGGCCACAAGCTTCCCCTCGCATCGTGGCAGCAATGCCGTACCTACCAGTCACGCAGATAGGTCTCCGCGGGACTTCAATGGATGCAAACTTGTAACGGGACTCAGATGCAGAATGGCTCAATCATGATCAACCCTCGACATTGCACGGACAGACCACAGGCCCCATGCCAATATCAATTGTGCCCTTCCAAGGGTGGTAGACCCTAATTATTGTTGCTCGCGACATGTTGTTCGAGTTTGTCTTTATTTCTTTATTTTATCAATTTATTCTTCCTTGTCTATTCCCTATAAAAGAAATAAATTGCATTTTTCTTGCATAGTTTGAGGACATCAAAATAATGACGTTACGCAACGGGATCTACTGCTTCTCTTTTTTCCAATTCACTCCTTGGCTCGTGTCGCAATACACTATGTACCTATTAGTTACGTATCTACGTAAGTAGTAGGTAGGTAGGTACTTAGGTAGGTAAGTACCTACCGATGTCTCACACATGTCATGGACGAGAATATGAATATAATCGAGATCTGGTCAGACTTCTCCTCCGCACTATGAAAAGGTATTTTGATGAGCTGCAGACTAATTGTGTTATTCTGCGTATAGATATGATTGTCTAGACATGTTGATTCATACGTATATATGCCTGTAAGTACACACACACACGCATATACACCATATGTACATGTGTTTCTCACAGCCTCGGATCATCCACCACCAGCGACACCGCCATCTCCATCATCTCCTTCGCCACTCCCCAGCGGAAATTGTATCCGCTACCCTCATCACCGTATGCGTGACTCAACACCAATCTCGGATTCTCGGTTCCAGCGCTTTTCCACCTCCAGCCTCGTGTTCTCTCGCCGGGTCGGTCTCCGGGACGGCCCATGGGAACGGCGTTTTGTGGGACAGAGCATAGTCCTTGATGCGATGCCGGAAAGGAAATGCTGATGTTGCCCGGTTGACATCAATCGTATCAGATGGCTGCCATTTATGCTGCCAGTCTCGGAAGTTCCATATGCAAGCGCCGGTGGCGACTGGAGCTTCCAATGTCACGTCAGGTTGCAAAACGGCCCGCGATCGGCCCCACATGCCGTATCAGACTGGGTTCATCTGGGGAAACCCGGCCGCCAAGATTAACGACAGCCGGGCGGGCGGGCAGGAGGAGGAGTGGAGTCTGGATTGGAGGGATCGGACGACCGGGGGATGAAGGCTGGTTCCACCATGGCCATGTCCAGACATGTTCGGGCAGGACGGGGCTTATATCACTCCTCCTGCTGCAGCTGCTCCTCGACACGAACGCCTGGTCTGAAGCCCATGACGGCGACTGCATTCCTAATCAACGGATAGGTTCCACGTCTTTGTTCGCAGTCAAGTGAGTGTAAGGCGCTCACACCCACTTTTTGAATGTTTAAGACGACGGCGAAAGCAACCTGCTGCGCGGAAACCATACGCAGGCGAGCAAGCTTTTGTAGCCTCGGGCCAGATTCCTCTCGTCTTTCCATCTTGAGCGAATCCTCTCGCAATCCGTCCACAGCAGCTGCATGACACTGCGCCTCCTGCTTCCGATACTCGATATCCGTGACCAATGCTAGAATAGTTGGGCCTCGCCAACTTTCCAAGTCTGGTCAAGTAGTGGTTCGATGGTGGTTTGTCTGCGTTCGGATGCTCCCATTCCGGAGTGGCTTGTTTCTGATCTGAGATGGCCGCTTCCAACCCAATCTGGCGCTTGTGAAAAGGCTTGCAAACGCGGCGTGGTGGAGTGTGCCGCTGCTCGGGCGCTACTTAGCGGACAATCGATCTTATTCTAAATTGCCGTCTTATTTTGTCTTTTTTCCTGGGAACTGGGAAGGAAATAAGAAAGCTGCCAGTACCACAAGAGACAAGGCGCGACATAATTCTACACGTCATGTCACGTGACAGCTGACGCGACTCGAAGTGAGAATCGAGTTTTGACTTCTGACTTTAGCCCTAGTATTTATTGGAACAACCAAAGCTACCTTGGCAGTCGTTGACGAGCAGATGATTATGGAAGATCTATCTCAGCCGATGTCCGTTGTCATGGTAGGCGTAGGAAAGCAGCGACCTACTTGGGAATTTTGACGGAGCTTGCTGCTATGTCAAGTTTGAGAAGGTATCGGAATGAGAGTGAGACTCCTACGAGGTAGTAGAAGGTTCATCACCTGGTTTGTGTGTGTGTATCTTTAGATTCTCCCGCATCACGATTCTGCAATAGAGGACTTGCAAAGTGCACAAGTACCATGTCCATTCCTGTCAGCCTTTGCCATTTTGCTTTGCGCGCGCAACAGACCGTGGGGCCAGATATGTGGGGCGTTGCACGGGTAGACAGGCTCGAGCAGGGAGGGAAGTTCCGTTCTGGCCGCTCACGTGTTGCTTGGAAATGCTTCACTGCTGATTGGCCAGCCTCTCCTCGCCCTTTCGCCTCGGCCAATCATCACTCATCTATTCACCTGACCAACAAGTCAGCGCTGTTGCCGAGTCGTTCGACTTACATCACTGCCGCAATGTCACCATTGCTGCAGTACGTGTATAAAGGACGGCCTCTGTGCACCTCCAAGTGACCAATAATCGAAACATTCATCAAACACAGTAATTCAAATCACACATCGTTCCTCGACCAGAACCAGAATCAAACCTCCTCACACAATCACTTTTCTTCACATATCCATCCCTCTTCCCACCAAGCACAACTCTCATCATGGCCGTCACCAAATCCTCCACCTGCTGTGCCAAGGACGGTGCTGAATGCGCATGCGGTACGTCCCAAAATCCCCAAACTTTTACACATGAAAAGTCAACCAAAAAAAAAAGAGAAAAAAAAACACACAAGTGAAGACGAATAGAAAAAGGCTAATAAACCTTCACGCAGCCCAAAAAGCAACCTGCTCCTGCGGAAAACAGTCCGCCCTCCACTGCAACTGCAACAAGTCCTCATCAGAAAACGCCGTCACGGGACCGCGATGCTCATGCCGAGCCAGACCTGCCGGCGAGTGTACCTGTGATCGGGCTGCGGAAGAGAACGCCGCGGTCGCTGGATCAAAGTGCTCGTGTGGTTCAAGACCAGCCGGTATGTTCTTTGTTTTTTCCTACCCTTTACATGGCATCGATACATGAAACAGAAATCGGAAGAAAATTAAAACTCATTTACTGATTCGCCCTTTTGACAGATGCGTGTACTTGCGAAAAGGCTAGCGACGGAGGCTTCAACCCCGCGTTGGAGGTTGATTTCACTACGCGCAAGTAGAGAAGAGTAAACGCAATTGCATGATACACTCAAACTTTTATCTCATTGTATTTCGCGATGAACTCTTTTTTTTTCGGCTCTTTCGGAGCTATCAGCACGGGGCGATTGGGACAATAAACGGCGTTTTTCTTTTTCTTTTCCTTATTTGCTCTTTCTTGTTTTGGAACGAAGTGTGGTTAAGCAGATTTCATTCCGGAATGCAGATCTTCGCTGACATGCACATGATGCATGTACCCTACTGAGCAGCAGAGCTTCGTACATGGACAAAGCTTCTTGTGCTGCCTTCTTTTCTCCGAAGAGGGAACTATGGTGGCATTAATGTCAGTGAGATTAACAAATGTTCACGACTTCAACTTTAAAAATCGCCAAATTGGAATCAAGTGATGTTGAAAACGTTCGTCAAAACTGTATAATTTTGAAAAGCTACTTGGTGGCTGACATGAGTATTCATACCAGACCTCATGCAGCTCTTCAAACACTCAGAAGATTCATGAAAAAGACTCCAAAAAAGAAAGACAGATTAACAAACTCCCGTCATCGTTCGTGATTAGCGTCAAGGGCATTGCTGATACATCTTTATACAACTTTCTTTAAAGATGAAATGTGCTCTTCATAACTGCAATTCGATTTTTTTTTTTTTGACTTTACAGAGGGGGGAAAAAGGCGCAAACAAGACCATGCATTCGACACAATTCGGCCCAGCGCCATGTCATCTCACGCGGCGGCAAGATGCTTTTGTTTCTCCATAAGAATACAAATATAGCCATGCACATACCGTACTGCACTGTGTACTCTGCAGGCTCGCGTCTCTCTACTTGTTGAGCTTGGCGGCCGCGTTGGCCAACGAGCCACTGCCCCTGCTGCTGAAAATACCCATGATGCCAAACCCGACGTAGAACAGCGCCAAAGGGTACGCCACCAGTCCTCGCATGCCCTTCATTCTTCCCACGGCGCAAAACATACCGCTTGCGCTATACGTGCACCACATGATGGCGGCCGTGGTGAGAACAATGCCTATGGGTGTGTCCATGGGCATGACGATGCCGAAGAGACTTGTCAAGACAAGTGGGAGGAGGCAGTATCCGAGGACGGACGCCGATCGGGGAAACGTGAGCGTTGCGGAGAAATGACCTCCCGGCTGGTCGGAGCTCGGCGGGGGAGCAGGTTCGTTATATTGAGGGTGGTAGGATTCCGAGGGTGCTTCTGTCGGCGACATGAGTGACAAGATCATGTGGAGCGAAGTCGACCCCAGTAGGGCTAGTCCGTAGATGTATCCAAAGTGCACCTTGCCCGAGAACAGGAGGAACGTGCCGAAGAGGAGGAAAAACAGGATCGGGCCGGCGAGGTCGGAGTCGTCCATGATATGTTGGTTGATATGCCTGAATGGGTTCAACACTGCGAGTGTCTTGACAAAGAGGTTGTCATATCAATAAAGGATGCCCATTTCTCTACCACGGTTCGTGGCCGGGTCGCCCGAAACAGGGTTTCTTGGGTGTGTTCGAGTTCTGGGGCTTACCTTGTTCTGAATGTGTCCAAAGTTCACGCCGAGTTCCTCCAACAAGGGAGGCTCGCCATCGTAACCTTCCGTCGAGAAAGCAGCTAGCCATCCGGTCCTTAACCCGCCGTGCTCGCCCATGCGTCCCGATACACCGGCACCACCGAACCCAGCAGAGGTGAAGCCAGGCTGACTGCCGGAGCCGAAGGTCCCCGAAGGACCAGCACCGTAGCCATAGGAAGCTTGCTGTGGAGTGGCAGCCCCTGATACCGCGGGGGAGTAGGACGACGGGTAGAATTGGAGGTTTTGGGCGCCGCCGCCAGCCGGCGCAGCGCCGTATTGAGCGCTGTTTGGCTGACCACTGTAATAGTTTGACATGGTGAAGGTTGTCGGAAGAGGAATAGTATTGGTCGGAGCCTGTGAGAGGCCAGCAAGACGGAGCGCGACGAGTTCTGCAGCGGGGTCGGCTTCGGTGTGATGGTAGCTATGCTATGAAGGTCGCATCGACTCTGCGATGGTTGCTCCAGTCCGGCCAAGGTGGCTCGTCCAGCCGAGCTTGCCAAAGTGGTTCGGTTCAGGCTGGCTGGGACGACAGCTCATGCTCGTTTACCCTGTTTACCGCTAGGGTAGGTGGGCAAGCGTTGGCAAGCGTTGGCTGTCGATGATCAGGTGAGGTTGACGCCTCGTATTCAAGGCCGCAACATCGACCAATGACGGGCCAGCCATCATTGAATTTCTGCAATTTCTGCCCAACAGCCTCCGCATCTGTGAACCAAGCATCGACATTCTTAGCATCCTGTTGTCATCGGCCATCAATCACGAAGCCCCAGAGGCTCTTGGAATGGTGGGAGACCGGCTACCGCACCAGTCTGCAGGCTTCAACATTTTCCCTTTTCGACAAACAACGTTGCCATCTTCTTGCCTTTGGGCCAACTTGCCTTTGGGCCAAAAAAAAAACATGACGGCCACGGCGGAGGTCACGCCGAGAAAACCATCCAAAGTCTGCAGCCGGAATACGCACGCAAATCATGAGAACAAAGCCACACAGAAATGACAGTTCAGAAACGAAAGCAGGGGCCAGGATAAGATGCAAGGATATTATTCGTGGCTGCCAGACCAAATCGCCAGTTGCCATTGTCAGGACTCACGTCTCAGACGATACGAGGTGTCTTCCAGATAAGCTCAACAGGGTCATCCGTTTGTAAGAATTGATGGTCACGGTTCAAAGTGCCGCATACGATCCAATAGCAGTCATAGCGTCCGTTCTCTGCTTGGGGTCGGCGTGCACCTGTCGGATGATCGCGAGCTGTTCTCTTGTAGAGGGGTCATTTTTCCTCCCATCGAGGTGGCCACAGGATGACGGGACACGCATCGAGTGGGTGTGCTGCCATGTCAACTTGGACGTTCACAGGCGGCCGAGAAGCTGTGGCTTGCTTGCTTGCCAGATTCGTGATCGAACAAAGAAGAACAGAACGAGAGGCTGGTCGCTTTAGGCAGCCGAGAGAGCGCCACGGTCCTGGAACGTCTGGCCGATGTTGGATTTTCGGCCAGACTTGAAATCTGCGCTGGCCGGGCGTCTGCCCTCTGGTTCATTGGTTTTGATCTTTTTTTTTATTTTATTCAGCGGCCTCCGGTGGCTGCCAAAGACAAAAGAACCACCAGCAGACCAGACAGACGGACTTGAGCAGAGACCTCATGCAACCACTTCCGCGGTGACTGTGGCGTTGGGTGCCCCACTATCGCTCCCTCTCGGTCGAACATCTGTGAGTGTGGCGTGCTCCGAGGAGAATTATATGACGCATCCAGACGCTAGTCAACAATACTGCCCGACACAGCCACAACCAACAATACTTGTTCAACGTACTGCGGGCAGTGGTTCTAAGAATAGCGACATGGAGCAGTCACCTGTGCAGGAAAAAACATTTCCATGGAAAAAGTGATGGAAAAATGGCTCGTATTGGCTGGTGACGTGCTCTTGATGCCGTCGGACTCGTCCGAATTTCATTGCCTCAACAGGGTCTGTTCAGACCGAAAGGTATAAGTAAGAAGCCCGACGCTGTGGTCGCCATGTTGGCCATCTCATCCATTGTTCGAGGTTACTTACTCATCTACCATTGACATTCTTCATCTTTTGTCGATACACCTCATCAACACCATTGATATCATCCATCAAATTCTAGTCGTGGGTTTCTATCCACATATCCGGCCACACATACCTCTTAGAAAACAAGCGGCAGAATGCGAGGCATCGCTGCTGTCTCGGCCATCTTGGCCGCCTCGACCGCGACTCAAGCTGCTCTCGTTGCCACTGGGCCTTCGAAAAACACCACAGTCACACTTGTCCCGCCTCCTCTCTCTACTGGGCACTCTGTTCCTTCTCAGCATCCTCGGCCCCCCCTCCATGGCAACACCACCATTGTTGTGCCTTCTGTCTCTGTCCCATTTCCCACCGCTTCGGGATCATCACCCGCACCACCAATCTCTCCAGGCAACTTCACCGGCATTCGCACGACTGTCCCTGGCTTGCCTCCTGTTCCTACCGCTTCCAACACTGGCGTGCCCCCCATACCGATCGCTGGTGCGACCACGAATGCGCAAAACTCATTGCTGGCCATGGGCGTCGCCATGGTCATGGCTGCTTTGATGCTGTAAAGACGTGATTGGTGCTCTGCGGACTAGCGACGAGGTATTCATGCTTTGGGACATCGGAATTACAAGGCGTTTACAAATGGAAAGGGGGGGAGTCACCGGCGTAAATAATAGACTAGACAGCATCTGCAGTCACGTCTTCGTCTGGCAGTTCTGATTTGTCACAGGGACAGCGCTTTTTTTTTCTTCTTCTCCAAGACTCGACTTGAGTGGGCCGTTCAGGACCATATTACCCGTTATAATCCTTGATAATCATAATAAAAAACTTACTTTCGCACATGTCAGATTTGTCGTGAGAGAATGTTGACTGGATATCCTCGTCGGAAATGATCTCTAGAACCGCATGTGATATCTGCGAGGAAATCATCTGCCTAGTGAGTTGTCCTTGGTAGATGAAGTGGCAGCCCGAATAGAGGTAAGAAATCCGTCAAATCGCGAACAGATTATTTCGAGCGCATGAGCACGGAGCGCAGCCATCTCGACAACCCACCCACCCCCATAGAATCAGCACCACGGAGCTCAGGACCGGACCATCCACCGCCGCTCTTGCTGGCCTAAAGCGGTTCCATGACCAGACGTTTCCGGAGCTCATGGTAGTCGCACTGACGAAGAGGTTGCTGTTTGTTGCTGCTGCACGAGAGGCTGTTGAATGCAAAATTACCTGTGCCCTGCGTCCAACCCAAACGGTGAAGAAGATGGCCACCGTGGGCTCTGCCAGGGACAGCCAGCACGACGTCGGCGAAAACAGCCGATCTCGTGGGACTCGAGTCTGCTCCGTCTTCCTACGTACTCATGGCATAACGGCTGGAAACATGGTCAGACATTGAGATATCTTGGTGAGATTATCGTGCAGTTTGCGTGGGGGTGGGGTTTTTGACTGTTGTTGAGCGAGCCTCGACTGTCGACTCTCTACTCTCGAGCCACGAGGAGAGCGTCGTAGTGTTAAAAAAAAAATGCTCCATGTCTGCTCAGCGAAATCCAAGCGTCACCGTCCAAGTGCGCGGTTATGCAATGACCATTAATGATCTTTTAAACCACAAAACGGGAGACGAAGTGACATTTTATTTTGGATGTTCGGATCCAGAATCCCGCACAGGGCACAGACAATAATCCTGCTCTGACTAATAAGCGTGGCGCTTGTCGTGAGAGACCCACAAAAATGCATTTTTCTCGCTTGCTGGGCGGGTGTAGGTGTGTATCGCGTGTCGTGCGATAGCGAGATTTCGCGACACGTCATCAGCATCAATCAATGTCATCGCTCAACTCGTTGGCTCTGCTCTGGGTTTGAGCCACGCAAATCCCCTTCCGCATCCTGACGCGACGTGTCTATCCTTGTCAGCATGGTAAGAAATAGGCAGAAGCGCAGCGACGATAAAGATCGTGCCAAGAACTGGCGATCGCGTCAATCCTCGAATGCCCAACGCGCACCGCCGCCGCCGCCAAGCTCATACGACCGACCACCTCCACGATCGGACAATTGGAGGTCTGGAGGCGGCGGAAATGGTGGCCGAGATGACTCTTATTACCGTCGAAACGATGCGCCGGCCTCGTTTGACTCATACCGACCCCAGGTACCAAAAGGAGACTTCACTTTTCGCTTTGATAAACCTGCCGGCATTGTAGACCAACCGCGCAATGGGTATCCATTTGGCAACAGAGGACCTCCGAGAGATAGACGTGAGGGCTTTCCTAGGAGGCCAGCACGGCGTTGGCAACCGCCTGCTCCACCTTCCGAACGCGCCTTGATTGCTGGAGCGACCCTCGGAGTTCCCGAGGAGCAGGTAGACAATGGTGAAGGCGGGGCAAAGTTTCGCGATTTGGACGAACTCTCGGACGATGACGAACTTGATATGGACATTTCTGCATCAGATTCGGAGGGACCATCAAAAAAGCGTACGCGCACAAACAATTCGGGTGCGCAGAAAGATGGAGAGGAGGCACCCAAGTGGTCTAATCCAGACCCCTATACTGCGTTGCCCTGTCCGGATGAGACGACGCATAAGAAGCGCGATGTGGTAAAACTGATTCGGAAAGCGAGGCTGGAAGAATTGGCCAAACCCGATCCTTCCGCTGAAGCTGAGGATTTCTTGTCGTTTGATCTGACGGAAGATGAGGAAGATGAAGATTCGAACAAGGACGGAATTCCACCACCTCCATCCGAGCCTCAACCGCCGCTGCCTCCTACAGAACCTACTGCCATGTCTCGAGATCGTGACACAGTGCCAGGTGCCAGGGAAAACGACCTACTAGCACCAGACCGATCCGGCTCACTCGGCTCAAGGAAACGTACCGCTAATGACGAGATCAAACCTCCTGACTATGGTCAAATGAAAAAGGCGAGCACAAGACCGTCCAAGGGTAACATTACTCCGGCATGGCTTTCAAAAAAGAATGAGAATCCATGTCCTTGGCAAACTTGTGATCACTCATCCACTCATAACATGGCGTTTCGGTGCGTTGATACTAGTCGTTATCCAACACACACACACACCCCTTTATATATATATATATATATATATATATATATATATATACATAATTTTTTGACGTAATAAGATAAATCCATTGCGCTGCATCTGCTAACATGGTGTCTACAGCTTACACAAAGAAATCATGGATTTTTACGAATACGTGCGACCGCGCGATTTCGAGCAGCGCATCCGAGACAACCTGGTTGAGAATTTGCGCAAAGCCATGAAGCGTGACGGGCGGAATTTCAGCTCTGCTGTGGTGCTCCCTTTTGGTTCTTTCATGTCTGGCCTATATCTACCTACGGCGGATATGGATCTTGTCGTATGTTCGGCAAGCTATATGCGCGGCGGCCCACCAACTTACTTGGCTGCGAAAAGCTGGCTCTACAAATTCTCAAAGTTCTTGTCTATGCAGCATGTCGCAGACGCAGGGTCAATTGAAGTGATTGCCCACGCTCGAATACCGCTGGTCAAGTTCGTAGACAAGCTCACGGGGTTGAAAGTGGACATATCGTTCGAGAATCTGGGCGGAGTCGGGGCTGTTGATACGTTCCTGGCATGGAAGAAGCAGTATCCTGCCATGCCCATCTTGGTGACTGTCATCAAACACTTCTTGCTCATGCGCGGTTTGAATGAGCCAGTCAACGGAGGCATTGGCGGCTTTTCAGTCATATGCTTGGTAGTCAGCATGCTGCAGCTGATGCCCCAGGTACAGAGCCGTAGCATAACACCAGAGCATAATCTCGGGGAGATGCTACTGGAATTTTTTGAGTTATACGGCCGACAATTTCAGTATGAAGTCAACGCCATTTCCCTCACCCGCCCGGTAGGGTATATTAGAAAAGTGAGCAACAACAACCAGCCACGACCCTTCACCCCCTCCCTCCCCCCTTCTTCCATTTATTCATATTCCTTCACTCGCGCTTTTAGTCACTCTGGCATCGCACAGACTACTAACCATGTTCTTTGATTCTCAGTCCGAGGTCGCAACTTTTACGTACAGGGACAAATCCCGGCTGTCAATCATTGATCCAAACAATTCCTCCAACGACATATCTGGAGGCTCATCCAACACGAGCGCCATTATGGCGCGATTTGAAGATGCCTACTACGCCCTGAGAGATCAAATGGCCCGCGTGGCCCGCGACCCCGGGTGCGGCAGCATTCTCGATCCCATTCTACGCGGAGATTACTCGTCCTTCCGCCAACAGCGAGAGTACCTACGGCACGTTCACGAAACGAACATCGGACCTTGCTAAGACGACAAAAAAACTACGAGGGGAAAATAAAATCATCATCAATAATAATTCACTATACCCATCCACCCGCGCCTCCCCGCTTCTTCAACAATGAGACAAGGAGTTCAAAAATATCCCACGACAGACAAACGATCGGCGTAATAGAATCATGGCATGCTTTTCATGAAACAATGACGTTATATTTGTATAAAGAACACTTCTTTATACATATTTGCGCCGTCCTTTTCCGCGAGGCGACAAAACACACAGAGACAAGAGTATTGAAAGAGAACAAAGGCGGAATACAGAGTTCTGGAAGTGTACTATACATGACATAGAGACGAATATTGCGCCACCCTCGCTTTGCTCTTTTTTTCTTTTCTTTTTTCTCACCCGTTTTTTTTTCAGCTTTTTTTTCTCGCGTTACACTGCTTCCGCAGTTTCCGGCTTCTCCAGCTGGCAAAAACTCGGCGTCTCTGTCCAAGGAAGACGGACGCCACCAATTGTTTCGTGCCTACTTCACATGATTCCCCCTGGTGTCTTGAAATGTTTCGTGGCTGCGTGTGCTCGCCAAGGTTGTCGATGAACTAATTCTGGACAGGTGACATGACCCTAGCACGACCATATCCTCTTGTTGGAACAATGTTTTCTCATGGTCCTTCATGGAAAACAGGCACGTTTCGTGCACATGCCAGGTACTAGTACTAACGCGTATAGAAATTTCTTTAATCTCTGCATTTCACATGGTCTCTTTCGAAGAGGACGTGCTGTGTTCGTTGATGATGAAAAGCTGGTGAGGGCTTGAGAGTGTGTGACGTGGGCGGCTGGGTTGAATGAAGTAAGTGCCTTCCGTCCCTACTTGTGGGACGCCAGGCCGGTAGCGAGACCACTACTTTTTCTCACTGCTGCTTCGCTTGATGCGGAGTTGTGGAGAGAGAGATATTTGAGGTCCTAGGATCAGGTCAGGCAGCTACTGTGGCGGGGTTTTGGGGAGGCTCAATGTGCGGACGGATGGATGGCGTTATAGTGCCGTGCTTGGCATGAACATGTGGGTGAGGGCATGCTACCATATGGGGGCGAGGATTCATGCGTAACAGAGTAGTAGTATTTCCGTTCTCATTCCCAATGTCGGATTCGTCCCAGGGACTGGCTGTCGTGATGTCTATGCGCAAAATGAGGAGTATGGTTGTGTGGAGTGGCACCAGACCCACGATCCACAGTAGGCAGGCGCGACCGACCCACGCGGCTCTTCTATCCAATCAAGGGCGCTGGTCCGTGCCGCCTGGACTGTACTTTTAGCAGCCTCGCACGAACTGGCATCACGTTGTTGTGATAGCCACAAGCTGCCTGACCTTTTTAGCGAGATCGAGAAAGCCCGACAAAATCTCGTCGGCGACCTGCATCGGTCAGGCATCTTGGGGCTCTCGACCATGTCTCGGGAGCAACTCTACCCCGCGGCACCCCGCCAGGTTTTGGCGGAGCTGTACTTGGGCAAGTCTCTCGGCGACGTCCCCACGCCGGCTGCAGTCATCAACATCGCAGCTGTTCGACGGAACTGCGAACGCATGCTCCAGACATGCGGCCGGCTTGATCTGGGCTGGAGAGCCCATGTGAAGACACACAAGGTCAGTTTCACTAACCCAACGACAGTTCCGTCGCCTGAACCCGTACTCGGGCGTTCGCAAAGGCGGCCTGCTCACCGGGACTCGGACAGACGGTGGAAATCACGCAGCTCCAAGTCGGGAAAGATGCGAGAAGGCCGGTGAATATCATCGTTTCGACTTTGGCCGAGGCCGAGTTCCTGTTGCCCATGCTTGAGGAGCACATACGTCAAGGGAGAAAGGTTAATGTGAGCCAAGCCTCCACATACACGTACACGTACACGTACACGCATACCATTGTGCTTGAGCATTAGGCTTCATCAATGACAAACTCATCTCAAAATACAACAGGTTCTCTATGGATTGCCAATCTCTCGGAATGCCATGTCGCGGCTGGCAGCTGTCGCGCAGGCCTTGGGCGAGGGCAGCATTTCGGTGCTGCTGGATGATCCGGCTCAAATTTCAGTCATTTCCCACTTCCACGCCCTTTCAGGTGTAGTGCCCCATGCCCACATTAAAATCGACATGGGCGGGCGCAGAGCGGGCCTACAAGTACAAAGCGATCGGTATCTGGAGCTGGTCGATGCGGCGCTGCAAGCTCATAGCCAGGGCAAGATTATCCTATCCGGCCTGTATTCCCACGCGGGTCAATCATATGGTGGCGATAGCAGAGTTGCAGCTATCAAGATGATGCGTGCCGAGATGGCTGCCATGTTAGAAGGTGCAGACCGGCTGACATCCAGAGCCAGCAACAATAAGGAAGTTGCCAAGTTGCCTGCTCTGGTTGTCTCAGCCGGAGCTTCGCCAACTTCACTGTCCGTGCAAAACTTGTTATCGGCAGTAGAAGAAGGAGAAGACTACGACAAAGGAGATGGGGCCGTTGGCGAAGAGCTGAGAACTGAAGTCAAGTCGCTTGCTGAGACTTTTGCGTTGGTGAGGGAGAAGGGTCATGTTATTGAAATCCATGCAGGAGTATACCCAACTCTGGATCTGCAGCAGCTGGCAGCCCACAGCATGAGTGCGTCCAGACTTTCTTGGGGAGATGTTGCCCTGACAGTGCTTGCTGAAGTCCATAGCAACTACCCAGGTCGTGGCGTCAACGGCTCCGACGAGGCATTGATTGGCGCAGGCGGACTGGCGCTGGCGAGAGAGCCCTGCAAGGCGTACGAGGGAATGGCCATGTTGACACCATGGAACAGACAAGGATCTAGGCAGCCCACGTGCGATGTGGAAGATTTCCGTGGCTGGATCGTTGGTCGCGTCTCGCAAGAACACGGTATTTTGACATGGAGAAGTGGGAATGCCCAGGCCAAGTTTACGTCACCGGACGAGGAGACGCCCAAAGTAGGAGAAAAGGTGCGGCTCTGGCCCAATCATGCGTGTATCACGAGCAGCCATTTTGGATGGTACTTTGTTGTGGATGAAGACCGGGCTGGGAAGGAAGACGAGATTATCGATATATGGATTAGAGGGAGGGGATGGTAAGGTTGCAGTGAGTGGGAGAATTATTGTGGGTAAATGGGGAGAGAGGCATAGTTGGACATGTCAAGAACTGAAGAAGAGGGCTGTTATTTGGATTCCGGCACAGAGCGGAGAGGCGAATCCGTCCGTTGAGCGATTCGAGCATTTGCTAGCCTTGCAACATTCGACTTTGAGGACCTACGTCTGACAACTCGAGTAGAAGTAACAATCCATTTTGGGATGGTCTTTTTTTCTTTGGGTGTTTTGAACTATAAATCCCGATATTTGAGTTAGATGGCAAAGACTGCCAGTACAACAAGACAAGACAAGAATCATAACTAGATATCAACAACCGTAGCCATGACCCGGCCGGTGGAGATGCAGGCCGGTTGGTGTTCTATGGAAGAAAATAAGCCTTGTTGGTAAAGCATTCAAGGTTCCATGTTTGGAGGTGCCATGCCACTTGCGGACCGCGGGGCTGACTGCGTGTCGATGACGGCAGGAGTTACTCGACGGCAGGATGCGGGGTTGTGGGGGCGCTAGGTAGGGCGCTAACGGGATCGGGCCGAGAGGCTGCAGTGCATGGGGTGTGGCAGGGATTGGTGCCTGATGAAGCTGGCACTGGCACTGGCACTGGCTGGCACTGGCACAGACTAGGCACAGACCCACGCTCCGCTTCTTGGTCGATCAATATTGAATCTGACAACGACACAACATCAAAAGCACTGGCCCGCTGCCTCGTTATCTCCAGCAGTGCATGCAGCATGCATGCGATTGCTCCAATCGCCCCAGCCGGGCGTCTGTCTTATCTTGTCTCGCCTGGCCTGGCCTGATCTGGTGTGCGTAGGTTTCGGAGATCGGATTGATGGCATTTCGATGGCACCTTCCATTGATAGGCGTCCCCCCCCCCAAAAAGGTCCTGCCCACCACCTCCGCTCCGGATGAATCTACTCTTTTGCCTTTTGCGTCCTATTTCATGAACCACCGGACAACACAGCTTTGCGATGCGCATTGATTGTGCTGACTCTATTGAACAAAAGAGAGAAGAAATGCAAGAAAAACTGACAAAAATGGATTCGTCCTGTACGGGCGTCGAGGCAGGCAGAAGCGGCAGCGGCAGCCCTGACGGCCAAGACGACCTCAACAAGCTCGACAAGCTCGAAAAGCTCGACAAGGCGTCAATCGCAGACATAGAAGAAGGTCTCTGCGACGATAGCCCTCGAGTGTCGGACCCGGCTGCCGAGCGCAGCTTGTGCTGGAAATTCGACCTTCGGCTGTTGCCCGTCTTGGCTGTAATGTGTACGTCGGGATATAGTTGGCTTTGTTTTGTGTAGAATTGGATCCTCTCCCCCAACTTTTTTTGTTCTCATTCGCGTCGTTTCAATTCCGTATTCTCCTGCTGACCCGCCGTGCCAGTCTTGTTCAATGGGCTCGACAAGGGAAACCTGAGTAATGCGCAGACAAACGGTCTCAGCAAGGGTAAGAAGTTGGAAAATCCGCGAGAGCTTCAAAAATACCCCCGCCCTTTTCCCCCTTTTCCCCCTTTCCCCCCTTTTCCCCCTTTTCCCCCTTTTCTTCATAGTAACAAATAATATGAATGAAAATAACTTGTATATATATGTGGAAACAAAAAAAGACCTCGGCTTCAAAGACGGACAATACAACCTCATTGTATCCATCTTCTTCATCCCCTATGTCCTCTTCGCACCCCCCTTCGCCATGCTGAGCAACAAATACGGTGCCGCGCGCGCCCTCCCCGTCATGATGCTCGCCTTTGGCTCCATGACGCTCCTCACGGCCGCGGTAAAAAACTTCAGCAGCCTCTTCGCCGTCCGCTGGTTCCTCGGCATGGCGGAGGCGGCCTTCTTCCCGACCGTCATCTACTACCTTACCATGTTTTACCGTCGCGGTGAACTGGCCCGGCGCATGGCCCTGTTCTACGCCGCCTCAAACATGGCCAGTGCTTTCAGCGGGCTGCTCGCCTTTGGCGTTTTCCATATCCATTCCGGTGCCGGCGTCATCACCTCTGCCTGGCGCTACTTGTTCCTGATGGAGGGATCTGTCACCGTCTTGTTCGCCGTCTTTGCCTACTTTTATCTTCCGGAGAGGGCCGACACGGCTCATTTTCTGAATCAGCGGGAAAGGGAGCTGGCCTTTCACCGCATCCAGGTCGATTCTTCGTCCGAGGTGTCGGAGCGGTTCTGCCTCAGAGAGGCGCTCAAGATCTTCCGGTATCCGTCCTCGTACGCGTTCCTGGCAATCGAGGTGTGTCTAGGCGTGCCGCTGCAGTCCGTCTTGTTGTTCCTCCCGCAAATCATCCAGCGCCTCGGATACTCGACCGTCAAGACGAACCTGTACACCGTCGCGCCCAACGTGACGGGTGCCGCCATGCTGCTTCTCCTCGCCTTTTCGTCGGATCTCCTCCGCCTTCGGTTCCCCTTCATCATGCTCGGCTTCGCGCTGACCTGCGCCGGCTTCATCCTTTACGCAACACTCCCGGCAAACGTGGCCGCGCCGCAGGCATCTTCCCAGACGCAGGTGGCCTATTTCGCCACATTTATGATGTGCTGGGGCACGGCTGCGCCGTCGGTCCTCCTCTCGACGTGGTACAACAATAATATAGCCCACGAAGGCCGTCGAGTCACCCTCACCTCGGTGGGCGTGCCTCTGGCCAACGTCATGGGCCTCGTCGCGAGCAACATCTTTCGAGAGCGCGACGCGCCCCTGTACCTTCCCGCGCTCATCACCACCGCATGCTTTGGCGTTGCGGGTGCTGTGATTACCGGCTGTTTGGGTCTGTATATGATGTGGGATAATGGGAGGCGTGACCGGATGGCTGGCGTCGTTATCAAGGCGAGAGATGTGCCGACGCTGAAGCTGAGGGACGGGCCGAAGTCGCCTGATTTCCGATGGTATGTGTAAGACGTCTGAACAATATATAGGTGAATAACGAGACAGACTTGCGTTTCTCTCTTCTGACGGGTATATGACTTTTTGATTCGTCACGACTTGAATATTTGACAATTACGGCATGCATCTTTATATAAGTCTCTTTACGTTTTTTTGCTATTCTTTATAAATTTCCATAAATCTAATACAAATCTAATACGAATATAATACAAAACTAATACAAAACTCTATAAAATCTATCCCGCTACACAAACTCTATGAAACACGCTATGTTTATGCCGCCAAAACAAACAGATAAAAAAAAGAGAAAAAAAAAGGAATAAAAAGAAACCTAGCACCCCTCGAATTAATACCCGTCCAACTCTAAAGCGACCGTCCCAACAAATTCAATCCCTTGGACGCGCCGCAGAAATCATCATCCGCCTGTAGGAATAGTCCCAGATCGCCCAACGCATCGTCGCCCTCCCAATGCCCATTCACAAGATTCAGATACTGGTCCTGGAAGAGGTCATCCTGCGTGCGCTGCTGCTGATCCAGATGACCCGGTGGCAGCACTGCCAAGGCACCGTCGCCCTCGCTGCTGCCGACAAACGGATCGGTCCTCTCGGGATCGTGCTTGCAGGTCGTGGCCGTCGAGGCCGTCGTTTGCACGCCGTCCTCCTGCGCGTCGTGCAGCCGGTCGGCGATGGATCGGTCGAGATAGCGGAGGAAAAGATCCAGGACATTGTTGTTGATGCGCCAGTACTTTTGGATCTCCTTGAGACACAGGAGGGACATTTGCGCGCGGTGTTCCGCGATGCGGCGCGAGACGCCCATGCCGCGCCGGATGCTGATGACGTGGATGCAGAGGGCGGCGAAGAGGCTTGTGATTCTGGGTCATGTGAGTGGGCGTACGGACACGAATGGGGTGAGAGTGGAAATAAAAGATGTAGAAGCTATAGACAAGGGAAGCCTGATATATACATACATACGTATGTATATATAAGCCTCCGCAAGTTCAAAGACGCACTCACAGATGCATTTGACTATATCGCAGAGTCCCCTGCGTCGACATGTCCTCTGCGATGCGACTAATTCGACACGCCGCTGCCGTGACGACCTGGGTGTTCTTATCGCCGTCGCCGTGGCGGAGGAAACTATTTCGGTGGATTAAGATGCGGAGATGGCTGTTGGTCGTGGATTAGAGAGATGGACAGACAGAAAAGGGACGTCGCCCAACAAGAACAACCTGCGACCCGTTTAATGGGAAAGAGGAAAGGGGAAAACAGAAGAAGTAAGAGAAACAAATACAAAGAAATACAAAAAATCAAGATACAAAAATATAAAATAGATAGGATAGAAAATAAGATGGGAAAATATAAAAATAGATAAAAAAAAAGAAGGGAGAAAAAAAAGTTCATGTCTAAAACAGCATAAACATACTTATACGCCAAATGCAACAGGCACGTCCACACAGACTCGCGCCCCTCATCTGCCGCGTACTTCATACTCTCCGGCAGACTATCCTTCCATGCCTCGAGGGCGCAGTCCAGTTCGCGGACGTCCTCGGCCGAGGCCTTGTTTTTGCCGGGTGCGAAATGGAGGTCTATGACGCGGCCGACTGGTGGGGATGTTAGCCATTGTTATTCTTATTTATTCTCCTTTATATTTCCTCTTTTTTTTAGTATTAAAATTAAATATGAGTTTTCTTTTCTTTTTTTCTTTGGAGGAAAAAAAGGGGGGCATACGAAATCTAGCCATCTCAACCATCTTAATCGTATACGTGATATGCTCCGGCTGACACGACCCAAACAGGGCGTCGCGCCCGGCACACACGGCCTCGGACTCGAGATCGGCAGCACTCAGAGGCTCGATGTCGCAGTCCTCGTCGCGGATGCGGCTTGGAAGGCCGAGCGCGGCGGCGACTTGTCTTTCGCGGACCTTTTATGTATATCAGTCAAGTGCTGGCAGTTTCGCAATCGGTCTTTTTTTTTTGATTAGAAGGGAGGGAGGGAGGGGGGAGGGGTACTCACGTAGATGGACCACCAGATGCGTCTCCTTATGCGCGTCATGGGCGTGTTTTTCGCGCTTAATCTTGGTCTTTTAACAGTCAGCACATGGAATCAGTGGCGTGGAATCGTGAGGTGTGATTACAAGGGCAACACGGCAGGTACAAGGAGGGCAAGCACAAGGAGATCAAAGGGGCTCACAGTCTATGCAACCCGTACGACTCGGAAAGGGTAATGACAACACCCAACCAGTAGCGCACGTCGCGGACGTCGGCGGGCCCGCCTCGCCAGAAGCTCATGAGAAAGATGGACTGTATCAGAATCAGCTCGTCCTTTTCCCAGTCGGCGTGGAAGAGAAGGCGGGCACGGTGGTAGAGGACGCTCTTGGCCTCGAGCCTGTCCTGGAAACCCATGGCCAGGATGGTGTCGTCGTGGCAGTAGGTGGCGCCGATGAAGAGCATGGCCTGCAGCAGGAAGCGGGACATGTCCATGGCGGCGAGGCGTCTCGTGATCTCGGCGCGGTCGAGGATGGGGAAGCTGGGATGGAACCAGGCGAAGTAGGCCTGCAGGGCGGGCATGCACGTGTGCAGATCGGGGAGGGTGAGGGCGCCTTCGTCGCGGAGATAGCGCATTGTGCTGGCGCTGGGGCCGATGCCGGGCCCGGTGCCGACGCCGGTGCCGGTGCCGGGGAGATGCATGCGGGAGCCGGGGCTGTCGGGGATGGGAAACGTGAGGCGCGGCTTCTGGCTCGCGACGTTGCTGCTGCTTTCCTGGGCGGCGCCGGCGGCGACCTCATCGCCGGGGACCAGGGTGAGGAAGTTTGATTCTCCGAAGAAGAGCGTGCCGGGTGTGGACGCGGGGGCGGGCCCGGAGAGGCTGTCGTGTCCGGCCGCCGGGGCGTCACCGAAGACGCTCGGGGCGGACCGCGGGCCGGTCGTGG
>SRPZ01000071.1:0-45000 GCA_018360255.1 Claviceps maximensis
GGAGTCCATACAAGCGTGGGTTCTTGGATGGATTTATGCCGATTTCCCTGCGCGGACCCAAAGAACAAAAGCACATCGCACCATAGCTACATATCTGGTACTGACGTTGGATCGTTCCAAATTCTGTAGTCCACAGGGGGGAAGAAAAAATAAAAATAAAAAACAAATATCGAAAAAAATAATAAAAATAGTCGAAAAGAACCCACTATCTAAACCTAAAAAAAAAAAAAAAAAAAAAAAAAAAAAAAAAAAAAAAAAAAAACTACACACGTCAGCCCCAGTCTAACACAGGCTTGAAACGCATCTGGATAGCCCGTAGCGGGAGTGACCGAGCTGACCATCTGCACTCCATCGTAGCGGTGACACACAAGAGAAGGGGCCACGCGTTCGATTATGCATGATGTGCTCTGGGATGGCTCCGAGTTTTGCCATGGTGGATATTGAAAGAGGGCCGTCGGCGGCTCGTTGGATTTTGTATGGACAAATGTGTACGGAATGGACGTGGCAAAGAAGACGCTGCTCCCTCCCATAATATTTTCTTTCGCACGGCCTGAGAATGATGTTATAGAAGTTTTCTTCTTCGTGCGTTTAAAGATATGTCTATGCGTGTAGGGTACATGAAGACTGTTTTGTGAAATTGCCGTTAGGTCAATAATGAAGATGTACATCTTCAATGGTATGGTAGGGGCTGCTAATTTCCCTTTATAGAGACAACGACCAAACTGGCTCGTAGGCACATAAGTAAGCACATACAAACCTTCGACCTGCAATGAATCCCTTCTCTCGCTGCCTCTCCGAAAACATGAAGCTCTCCGTCCAAACCAGCTTAGAGCAAGTCTTTTGCGTGTAAACCAGCAGGGCTGTCGAGGGGCATCAACACAGTCTTTCCTGCCGCCGCGCCACGCATGCCATTGATTGGCTTTGCTGTTTTCATTATTTCCATTTGTCAAACATGAAGGAGCGTACTTGGGTATGGTTGGGTAACCTCGTTTCCAGCAGGCAAATTTTCTTGAAAAGTCGAGGCCGATATTACACGGCGGTCTTTTTTAATTCCTTATTGGGAAACCCCTCAAAAAAGAAGGAAGACTCTTTCATGTTATATCGGCTTCACACAAACCCCGTCCCTTACATCCGTGCAAATAGCGACCGAGGACTCGTCGCCATGATGACGTCCCTCGGCCAACTTGGCAAATAACGCCACGTCCACACAGGCATACGGCAGCGATTCCTCGAGCCCCTGCCGGTAGAGAAGCTGGGCGACAGCCTCTCCCCTGACGCGCCTCGGACACGCGTAGAAGATGCCGCCTGGTTCGTAGATCAGCTGCGGTCCATCCTGCACGACCGCCACGCCGACGCGGGGCGTGCTCAGCCTGCAGTTCATGCTCACATCTCGCTCGCCGTGGCCGGGCTTGGGAATGAAGAGATTTTGGGTGGTACCGAGGCGCGCATCGTCGGATTGGACTCGCCTGGCCGTCGGGTCCAAGAAGAATGTGGTGGCGACGCTGACGCAGTTGGTGCTGTATGATGAGGATTGCTTTCCTGGTCGGCGTAGCACGAGTGGTTCGTGACAACCGGCACCGGGGATGGCGGCCACTTCCCAATTTTCAATGCCGGCGGCGAACTCGGTTGTCCTGGGAGACTTGACGTGTGCGATGAGGTGAAAATTCTGTGACACCGCGGAAAGGTCTGCCGGTATGATGATTTCGCCTGTGACGACCAGGCCCAGGATGGCTGACGCTGCCAGCAGAAGATTCAAGTTGGCCATGCTGCGTTGTCTTTTCTCGTGACCTTTTCTTTTTCTTCTTTTTCTTCTCTTTCCTCTTGCTTGTTTTCCCTAAGAGCTTGTGTCTTGGACAGGTCGTTATTCCCGCCATCTTTTGTACCAGTCATGGCATGTATACATGACGCGGTTTTATGAACGGTCGTCTCTTGCTCGACGCGGTTCGGCCAGCACAGAGACTAGGAATGTAATTTCCAGGGAGTGGCGCGTTTCTGCTCCCTTGAACAGTGGCGACCGGTCAACAAGATGATATGCCTTATTTTTTTTATTCCAAAGAAAAATCAACACCTTCAACCTCGTGGCTGACCAAGACCGTGTGCTTTACGTGGCTTAGCTGGTGTTTCTCGTCCTGGCATTCTTGCCAATAGTGCCTGACTGAGGTGATAGAACGACGCGTGGACACCTCGTTCTCTCCCGCCACCAGCGTTATAAGGTCATTGCAGGCACCACGACATAGGCAGAGAGAAAGAGAAGAAACAGAGGGGGGGGGGGGAAGGATGAAACACAAGAGACAAATGGCCAAGCACACCAATGAAGGACAGGTGCCGACAGGGGTTGTCGGACAGATCGCCATTACTATCATGACTGTTTCGGCCACATGTCCGACGCGGCATGGCGGGTCAGACCAAATGGCCCGTACAAGAATTACATGTTTTTACATGGCCAGGACTCAGGGATGCCACCTGCAATTCGGCCTTTTGATTGAAGTATCAGATTGGAAGAATGACAGATGGTGCTTGATTCGCTTAGAAGATCAGATCATGATCCCGGCGAGTCAGTGCGCGTGCCGATGTGGTAAATGTTACCTCCAAGGTCCTGACAGAGACATCAGCTCGAGGAGCACAGGTCCCGCCCACATTGGATGGTCGTGTACTGATCAGATGAGATGAGCGAAATTCTGCACGCTGCACATTCTTCAGCGGTTGTTTACCTTGCATTTGTCTAGATACAAACGTACGTACCTAGTACATACAAACCACTTTCCAAAGCTGGGACGAATCCGATACATGGCTGCGCTACCAGACGAGGATGGGTTTCGCGGCTCAGCAAGGGGGCATCCAGATAAAACCAGGGCAGAGATGCCAATGACAAGATGCGCACGTGGGGGGCCGGAGAGTCGTTACCAGCACCAAGCAGCCTCGTCTGTGTACTCCGCATGGAAAAAGTCGATGGTCCTGACGTTGCCATGTATCATGCTTTTCGTCCGGCCTCAGGGTCGGACGCGAGACACGATTGGGATTATCACGGGCTTGGAGCGCCGCGGCTGCGGCTGGAATCGCCACGGCTGGAGCCCTAAAAGGAACGCAGGGCCCATGTTCTGCCCGAGAAAACATAATCCTCCCTGACTTTCTGCCAGTGCGGCCAGTGCTGAGAGACATTTTGCTGATGTCTGGTCTAGTCTGGTCTTCTGGTCTGACCCGTCTGCGGCATGAAGTGAGTGCGCCATGGCGGGAGGAATTAGAGGCCATGCTAGCTTGTGACCTGCGGGCCTGCATCATGCGCAATGCGGTCCTGCCTGCTTGACTGTCTGTCAAGGGTATTCCGTATCGGGATAGCTGAATGGATGGCCTGGCGCAAGCCGGGTGCACTCACTCGGGTGGCATAGGAGGGAGGGGCAAGATAATAATAACGAGACTTTTGATATCATCCAGTCGTTCGGTTGGCAGAGTGCAAGTGCGTGGTGCAGAGTTCGTGGTGCATAGTGCGTGGTGTATGGTGCATGGTGCATGGTGCATGGTGCATAGCGGCAAAGCAGCATAACAGGGCGAGGCTCGTGGCACTAATGCAGACAGGCCAGCCTTGCATGCACGCAACAATGAGGTTGACCGAGACCATCTCGCGTGTTGATGATGCATGGCAGGATGGATGTGTGTTCTGAGTTGTTGCTTGCTTGCCACTTGCTCAGGCATGTCTTCGGTGTTGACATGTCATCGTACCTCGATGTGGTAGAGCTTGGTCTGATTGGCCAGCCAGTTCATGGAGGCATCACGGCTGGCGACGTGGAGTGCACGACCAATTTGAAACGGGAAGGAGCGTGGCCCATGACTTCCCATTCATCTGTAAGAGAGGGCACACTGGCTTCAAGCAAACACAAGGAGAATCAGGAGATGCAGAAGATGCAGAAGATTCAAAAGATTCAAAAGATTCACGAGTCCGTCCGCATTCCCATGTGCCTGATTCAGGTTCTGTTGCGCCATATTCCGGGCAACAGCACATCACTCACTCATCACTCTGGGCTCCTGACAGCTGCCGCCGTGTGCGTGCTCTGAATCCCCCCATGGTATGACCACTGGTCGTTGAAAACGACTCCAACACGCGTGTTCAGACGACTTCGCAACTGCTGCCAATGGTATCAACCATGAAAAAGCCGCCTTGTTGATGCACATCGCTACCTGCATCTCGTCAGTCGCTGTCTCTCGATTCTGAGTTTCATGTACATTTACTACATTGTGAACCGTGGACCGTGGACCGTGGATCGTGGTGGATGGACCCACCGATCACAAAAAAGCTGTTCAGCTCGTCGTTTCCTTCGCTTCGCGGCCCTTCATCCATTGATCTCAAATTGCCTAAAAAGACCGGCACCTGGCATCGGTCCATCTAGACCCGGACTCGGGGTCCGACTGGGTCGACTGGGTCGACTGGTTCAACTGGAGCCTGCATATCGCAGTGTCTGCTGACTCGGACGCCTCAGAAATCAATCATCGCATGGTTGGCTAACCGGGCAGATGAATACCTACCTATTACTTAGATAACGACGCGGGCACTGGGCTGCGTTGTACACAATATCAACAGAGGTACCTGAGCAGCACATACCTACTCATAGACGTAGCGGCCTGTGACAAATCTTTGTTGGCTCATTATTCATCTTTGGTGTTACAGGTTATATGAGAAGTGGTGGTGGCTGAAAGCATACATCCATACAGCAGGCTGGGTTTTGGATTCACTCCTCCCCGAGCAGAGGACAGCGACCACGTTGACGTTTGTTTGTTTGTTGATAGATGGCCCGAGGCCGCTTTCTCCACGGTCGCCATCTCATCGCCAATCGGGCAACAGCCGCCCACGACCAATCTCGTTCACAAACTTGCTGGCGCTTGATTCATTCACAGCAATCCTGCCTGCTGCCTGCCCTTGGCACCCGTCGTGGGGACAGCAACCCCAGCAGGGACGACCGAAGAGCTTTGGACGCCGCCATTCAACCACGGAGGGGGTCTAGTCCGTTGTTCAGCCCCCACAAGAGGGAGCCCCTGTCCTAAGAACCGTGGGAGCTGGTCAGTGGTGCGAGCGAGCGAGAGAGAGAGAGAGAGAGAGCCTGAGAGCCTGTCCCTCTTGAGACCTCTTGCGCCACTCATAAGGAATTGCACTTGCTCCTCGGTATTGAGCCTGGATGGTTGATGCGGCTGTCAATTTTTAATATTATTTATTTTTTTCACTTTTTTTTCTCCTTTTTTCCGGCCTGCATCGACAACTTCAAAACTTGCTACCTGAAATTTTGTCTGGTAGAGACAGACAGACGGACGACAAAACAGCACTGCGATTCACACATCTCTCCTTTTTTGGCTGACGGCACGATCCGTCATCTATCATCTGCGGTTCGCCCAGCCGAGAAAGTTCCTCCCCGCACCCTGCCCCTCCTCGGCCACCTGCGCTGTGCCTGATTGACTTTCGGACTTCCTGCGAGACAGCCAACCACAATGCGTCTTTTTTCTCGAAAGGACAAGATCCCCAAAGGGAACCTCCACGTCGTAGCATCTCACTCAACAGGAAGCGTCAACTCAGCAACTACACAATCATCCATGCCTTCCGTTAAACAATCCAAGGTCGATCTTCCTCGGCCACCGGACCCCGAACTTGACCCGGTGGGCTATCTTCGGAGTTTAGGTGCTGTGAGGGAGAGAAGCCGAATCATTCTTGAAAAGGTCACAAACGACCAACTGAACCATTTCGACGTTGATCTGAGCAAGCTGCCCGACGTCGTTACCTTTGTCGCTGGCTTGATCAAGGTATGAATGTGCACAGCCGGTCATCCCTCGTGGTGACTGATGAGCAAGCGTCATGATATACCAGACACTCACTGATGCAATCTGGCATCTGGTGAGCCAACATTGACTGACTTGCTTGCATCCAATCCACCCATCATCTTATCCTCCCTTTCACCTCTGCGAGAGAATGCACTTCTCCATCGATTTTTGTTTTTGCCATCAACGTATTATTGTATTCTTAGCACTAACAGTCACCCGAATAGAGAGATTATGATGCTCCATTCACCGCTATACCTGGGCATGGAAGATATCAGCATTTCTCAGTGGGTGGCCGTGATCGCATCGCCGATCTATTATCGACCTGGCCGGACTCAGTTGATAACGCGGAGCGTTGTCGTCGCTTGGTCGATCTTTTCCTAGTCAGTGTGCTTCTGGATGCTGGCGCGGGCATGTCATGGAGATACAAAAGCAAAGAGAGTGGCAAGGTTTATCGAAGGTCGGAAGGTCTCGCTATTGCCAGCTTGGAAATGTTTAAAGAGGTCAGGACGATGAACTCCATCTTGTTCAACACTGTCATGTGTCGTAAGCCTTGCTGACTGCCACAAAGGGTCTGTTTTCCAGCTGCGCTGGTAACAAATATCAGGTCGACAAAGGAGGGCTTCAGAACTTGACCCTGGAGAAAGTCAAGAATGGCCTGCAATCTCGTCCTGACAACGAACTCACTGGCCTACAAGGTCGCACCGATCTTCTCATCAGACTCTCTAGCGCTCTGGCTGCTAATACTGATTACTTTGGTGCTGACGGTCGTCCAGGGAACATGATAGGTGAAGAATGACGGTGCCAGCTCACGAGTGTGCATAACATCAGGTGCTAACACGACGAGTAGATCATCTCCTATCGCATCCTTCGACTCAGGCATCGTCCATGCTGATTGTCCCTCTTCCTGTTTTATGGAACGTGCTTATGAACGGCCTCGGATCCGTCTGGCCTGCGTCGCGTACCGCTCTAAACGGAGTGTCGTTAGGAGATGCATGGCCATGCCAGGCCATGCCTAATCCAGGAACAGCTTCATGGCAGTCTATTCTCCCTTTCCACAAGCTAACTCAATGGCTCACATACTCCCTCATGCAACCGATGCAATCGCTCTTGAACATGCATTTTGCCGGCCAGGAGTTGTTGACCGGCTTACCCGAGTATCGCAACGGCGGTTTATTTGTAGACCTGGGAGTGCTCAACCTGAAAAAGGATGACATGGACCGTGGGCTTCAAAACTACTCGGAGTATTGCAGGAACAACGGCACTAAAGCAATTGAAGTGGCCCCAATGTTTGAACCAAGCGATGACGTGGTGGTGGAATGGCGTGGCGCAACTGTCGGTCTACTGGATATTCTCTGCGTTGAAGTTAACAAGGCGCTCAAGTCAGAGCTTGCTGGCAATGAAATGACGCTGCCCCAGCTTCTGGAGGCAGGCAGTTGGAAGGTAAGCCTTATGAGTATCTCTGTCTCTGTCTCTAGAAAAAAAAAAGGTAAAAAAAAGGGGGGTGAAACTAATCGAAATTTCAGGGAGGTCGCGAAATTGCCGAAATCAACCGTCCCAACACCAAGGAGCCGCCAATCTTGATTGATAGTGATGGAACTGTATTTTGATGACGTGGTTGGTTTGGAAATGGACGGCTAGGGGGCATGTGTTGATGAAGATGAAGCTCCGATGCACCATAGATACCTGACATGAAGGACATGAACGACACGGTATAGGTTTCTGTTTTTGCTCTCCGCTTCGCCTTGTGTATGACAACGAAATAGGCCTGATATACTCGATATGACTATTCCTGCCGATTCCATGATGCAGAAAAAGGGGTGACTATAACACCTTTTTTAACCGAAAAAAAAAAAAAATTCTCTCATTGCCTAATTTATCCCTCCTGAACTCTACTTGGTACAAGGAACACTACCAAGACTCTATCGTACACACACCATCCCTTCGCGTCAAAAATAAAGACCTATACTGCCCCATCCGTCGACAAAGTCTCCTTCAGACCATTCCCCCTTCCACGTCGTTGAAGTATCCTGCCCGCATGGGCCTTTCTATACAACAAGGCTCAATCACGAATCAGGAAATAAAGAAGTATACATCACAAAAGGCCTGATGGACTTACACTCCCCCCAAATAACACGCCGCTCAGGGAAATAAAAAGGCGAGAAAAAAAAAACAAGTCTCTTTTTTTCGTCAAAGTCAAATTCCCGGTTTTTAATTTTTTAATTTTTACTTTTTCCCCTTGTATTTTCTTTCAAACTCTTCTCGTTCTTGTTGCTTGCGCGTCTCTTCGAGTCTTCGGAGGACTTCTCTGCGCTTCTTCTCTGCTTTCTCTTGTTCCGTGCCGGTATATGAGCCCGTGTAGCTGCTGAATTGTTCGGAGAGGCCCTTCTTCATTTCGTTGAGGTTGGTGTTGAGACGCTCGCGGAGGCCTGGCTCGGGGACGCTGGCGCTGGCGTCGGCGTCTTCGGCGGCGGTACCGGTACCGGTGCGGGGAGCCTCGTACACGGCCTGTCTGGAGGGGGAGGTGGGAGGAGCAGGGGGCGGGAGGCCGACGGCGCGACGAACGACGGCGTGGTTGAGCAGGATGGCGGTGAGTAGCGTTGCGGCGCCGATGGCTACGGTCATGAGGTTGACGGCGGAGGAGAGGAAAGATGTGCCGATGAAACCGACGACGCCGAAGACGTAGGTCATTGTCTTGAGCATTTTCCTTTGTTGCTCAGGAACATTGTGTGCGTTGATCTATGGAGATGATTTGTGTGAGTTTTTTTTTTTTTTTTTTTTTTTTTTTTTTTTTTTTTTTTTTTTGTAGGAGAAACGGAATGTAGAGCGAGGGACGGACAATCATGGAATCATTAGACAGGGATTATGCAACGTACAGCTAGAGATCCAATCATGAGAGCAGTACCGGCAGCAGGAAGAATGAAATAGGGATCCGTGGCAGTCAAGTCTGAAAACCATAGGAACCCAGCATTCTCCATGCCCGGCACGGGGACATTGGCCATGCCGCTGACAATGCGGAACAGGCCAAAGGTAAAGGGGATCTGTCCAAAGGACCATAGAATGCCCAGGTTACTGACTCCATACTGCACCTTGAGCATCTTATTGATGTATTGGCCCTTCTGGCGCAGCTGCATGTCCCCGGTCATGAAGCCCTGCTGGATCAGCTTCATGGCCTCTTCGGAGCGAGGATCCTTGCGCAGCTCCTGCATCAAACCGTTGAATCGCAGACTTTGAATCTGCGGATAGAACATGAGACAGCGGAGAATGACGGCCGTGACCATGATGGAAACGCCCCAGCCGAGGCCGCTGTAGATGTGGACGTGCTCCAGGGCCCATTGCATCACTGACGTGGGACCCCAACCGAAATCAAGTCCTAAAGCACTCAAGTAGCCAATCTGCTCAGGCATATTCAGAATGTCCTGCCCGTTGACTATGTCGGATATAGAAGAGAAGTCGATCTCGGTCGTGGACGTGACGGGCTCGGTGGGGGGTGTTGGCAGGACGTTGTCCGGCGTGGAGTCTGCTGATGGGACGGCTGCCTCTGGCGTTGACGCTGCTTCGGCTGAAGACGCCGGAGGTAATGATGTATTCTCTTCGGGCGTCTTTTTCTGGCCGTAGCCCCAAAGGGAGAATTGCCGTGATGATGCCACGCCGCCTACCATGACGGGGCCAATGACATTGCGCGTTCGGAACGGGGACGAGCTCGTCAAGCCAGACAATTGGCTTGATTGCCATGAACTGAGACGGCGGCCATGACCGAGTCGTTGTGAGAGGGCACTGGGAGGAAGCTGTGCCAAAAAAATAAATTAAAAAAAATTCCAGCGTTAGTTTTTCTTTTTCTTTTCTATTCTTTGTATCTGCATTACAAGAGATGGGGGGCGTCGTGAGACAAGATGCAGATATTCGACATACAGCGCGTTGGCCCTGGAGTTGCGTCCGCAACCCTATTGAGGGCCCGGAGCGCACAATTGCTCGGCTGGGAAGCATTGCGACGCGAGTGATCGAGTGACAAGAGGAGAGGGCAAGGGACGGCGAGCTGAGTTATCCTTCCCCATGAGCATGTCCCAGGTTTGAGGGCCGCTGGACAATTTTTTGGAGGATTGAAGGTCGGATGAATCCCGGACGAACTGGTAGCGGGAATTTTGGCTTATCGATAACGATGATCTCCATGAAACAGAGGTATTAACCGTCCTGAGTGTACGTACACTCTGGCTGACCAACCAACGTCATTGCTGCACCAACAAGTGCCTAACCTTAATTTTTCTTTCCAGTTAGATCGACAACACGACGATAATCTAGAAATCGATTCCGATGTTTTTTTTTGTCAAATTGAATTTGAATTTGAAACCGGCTCAGTCCCGTTCCTCTCCGAGTCCTAGAGTGAGGAAAAGCGTCCTATTGTCGCAATGCTGTGGCAATCAATAGCATTTGAACTCGTGCTCGAGTCTCCAACACTAGCAACCGGCCAAAGAAGATGTCCGGCCGAGGGAAATCTTGGCCGGTCTAGTAGTTGGATAGCACAATGGCCCTAGTTGGCAAACCCATGCGTGGAAGCAAATGAGCTCACGATCTCTTGTGCAGTAGATTCCTCCTATATACTCCTGCAGGAGGGTCAAGTCGCTGTTCTTCATAACACTGGATCCTCCTGCCCTGAATGAATGCTGTAATAAGACATTGATTGACAAGAAATGCTGTAAAAATGAGTCCCCAACGGATTTATTTTCTAAACCGCCTGAAGAAATCTTTGCGCGAGATTTTACATCTCTTGACTTCACTTGAAATGTATTTCTACACCAGAATGCATTGACGTCTTTGAAAGAAATCCATATACAACGAACCATGGTCAAACGACAGCCCCCGCACTCCCCCTTTTCCCAAGAAACAAAAGGCAAATAAAAGTAAGCGCCGGCGTTTTTGATATAATAAGTGATCGGGTAATTAATAAAAAAAAAAAGCTCCCGAGAATCTATTCCAGACTTGCAAAGTCTTCCAGTGACGGTCCTGGACGTTGACGTCGCTCTCGGACTTCGATGCCGGGCCCAACGGGGTGAGCTCGCCTTCGGGTCATCGGGAATACCTGCCAATATGGCGTCAGATAGCTCTGTTGTGTCTCGATTGTTTTTTTTTTTTTTCAATAAAGAGAAACAAAAAGAAAACAAAGAGCTCAAAACATTATATATCAAATGGGGGTATGCAAAAGAAAGGGACAATTTTCGGAAAGCCCACGGATCAAGGCATACCTTGGTTCCTCCCCAGCCTAATCGGAACGCGGCCTCGTGAGCAAACAGCTCACCAAAGCCGAGCATCATGCCATTGATAAATGGTAACAAGAGATTTATAGCCGTGCCTCGAAGTATCGACCAGAGTGTAGGCGGCTTATAGAGAATAACAGGCGAGGCAGAGGATGGGGGTGATGGGGAGAGCTCTTCGCCGGGGGAGTATTGTTCGCTGTCGGAATGCATCGTGATGCCGGACTCGGCGAGGTGGCTCAATGGATCCTCGGAAGCCATGATGGTCTGCAAGCGCAAGCCAAGTGCTGGATCCCGCTGTTTTGGTGTGGTTGGCGTCCGCGTCTACGCGCGCGTCGAGGACTCGGAATGATGCTAAATAGATCGATGCGTGCTGCTCTGCTGCGACGAAGCTCGTGCTTGTATCATGAGTGCGGTCTGTACACTGTGTAGTGAGGTGCAGTGCGGTGCAGTGCCGTGTCACCGGTTACGTAAGCAACAGACAGACCTTGACATGGTTGATTCCTTGTTCCTTGTCGTTGTCGGCCGGGTGTTCTGGGCCGTGGAAAGCTGGAGTGGTAGTGGGGTTTGTTGGTGACGAGCGCCCCTCTGCTGTTTGCTGCTGCCTGCTGCCGCGTGCCTGCTGCTCCCCGCTTCAGTGCTGTCTGACCAGACCGTTGACTTGAAAGGTCCACATGCACCGTCTGCGTCCGAGGTTCACGCAACGACGAGCTCGCACCTGTCTTGTCGACTCGATTCATTCTTTTGCCCTTCTCTCACCCCTCCCTCTACTTCTGCTGCATCAAGGCACCTGCATCATCAGCTCCTGCAAACAGTCTGCTCGAACTTGACGCAGCCTACAGAAAGCCGCTCGCGATGGCTGACAATCAAGATACGCAAGACACGCCTAGTCGGCAGGACCTAGTCCAGCAGTTTATTGGCATGTGCAACACATCGCCAGAGCAGGTTGGCTTGATTTCTCGCTCTAGAATACAAGTCAGTGCACGTGTTGCTAACGAAAAACCAACTTACAGGCGACGCAATATCTCGATGCAAATGAGTGGGACCTACTAGCTGCCTGCGACAGCTTCTTCCAAGATGATGACGAAGCAAAGATGGAACAAGGTCAGACAGCAACGACAACAAACGCGGCCCAACCTGATCCTAAACCCGAATATACCGGCCCCCGCACACTTGATGGCCGTCCCGCTCCTCAGGCAGCGTCATCTAGTCGAGCAAGGGGCCAAGCAAAATCACAGCCAAAGAAAACTGGCATTGCAACACTTGGATCGCTAGGAGGAGGGAGCGGGGGAGGCTCTCATCAACATGACGACGACAATGACGATTCTGATGATGGCGACGAGGACGATGGCCGTGGAAACCTCTTCGCTGGTGGTGAAAAGTCCGGATTGGCAGTTCAGGATCCCAAACAACAAGAAGCAGGACCAAGGAAGATCATCAATGACATCTTGGCCAAGGCAAAAGAGTAAGAATTTCCTGACTGTCCTTGGACGATTCCTATTCGTCTATCTACATCCCTCACCTCAAAAAATGCCTGCTTCGACACCAGAGTGGCTAAATCATCTTTGACAGAAATGCTTCTCGCCCGGATGCCACCCCAGATCAGGCAGGCCCGGCTGGTCCTTCTCGTTTTCGCGGCAGGGGCGTCACTTTGGGTGGCGAAGGCGTCGAAAGTCGCTCCATTCCAGATCCTGACGCCCCTTCTCTAACACCGCGCGGCGATACCCAAGAGCGACTACTACATATTTGGCAGGATGGCTTCAGCATAGACGATGGCGAACTGCGGCGATTCGACGACCCAGCTAACCAGGCAGATTTACAAATGATCCGTTCTGGTCGAGCCCCGCTTCATCTGATGAACGTACAGCATGATCAGCCTGTAGATGTCAAGCTGCATCAGCACGACACTCCTTACAAAACCCCGCCGAAGAAGTACAAACCTTTCGCTGGGTCCGGTCAGCGCCTTGGAAGTCCTGTTCCCGGTGCGGGCACCTCTAGTACTGCTCCCGCTGCAGCGCCGTCGTCGTCGGCAGCAGCAACACCAACCACGGCAGCTCAAGAGCGCATAATTGACTCTTCACTGCCGACTATCATGATCAGAATTCAATTACCAGACGGAACAAGGCTGCCTGCCCGCTTCAACACCACCAACACAATTGGGGACATTTACGGATTCGTTAGAGGCGCGTCACCGGAGATTAACAGCAGACCTTGGGTGTTGGCCACGACTTTCCCCAGTAAGGAGCACAAAGAAATGGATTTGGTTCTGACAGATGTGCCAGAGTTTAGCAGGGGAGGAACCGCCGTGGTCAAGTGGGTGTGAGCTGTGTGTGAAAATGAAATTGAAACGTGGACCATGATACGAATTAGACCAACTCGGACTAGAGGGATAACAATCAAAAGGACCCCCCCCCCCTAAAAAAAAAACAAAAAAAATTAACACTCCTTGATTTTATTTAAAGGAGATGGACACAAAGTCTTATTCGACAGACTCGAGGAGTCAAAATCTTTTTTGCTTCGCTTTCGTCAAGCTAGGACTAGACTAATGAGATGATTTGGTTCGGGCAAAGGCACTTTCACGCGCGTGCATATGTGTGAAGTATATATCTCCTCATTACTAGGCACGAGTAAAACATGACCGTGACGCGACAGTCCAGTTATTCCCATGTTTCCAGCACATGGAAAAACCAGATGGTATCAAATTTTCCGCCGTAACGCCAAGAAGAATATATAGATTTCGAAAATCAAAAGGGAAGACGGGAAAAAAAGTAAAGAGGCCCGAAAGGCTTTTTTTTTTATTTTTCAAAACAACTTTCGCATGCTCATCAAGGGCGAAATGAAGAGGTGAAAAGATCTGACGCCGGCTCAGAAATATGCCGCAGAGGTGCTAGATGGACCTGCTGGTGTAGAACCAGGAGCGTCAAGGAATTTAAAGTGCTCAATGGCGATTTGGCAATTCAGCATAGCCGAGTTGAAACGCGCCTCGCCCGGCGGCAGAACAGCCATCAGATACGTGTTGCTGGTGAACTTGATGATAAAGAGGTTGAATCTCAAGCCAGCTTTATGCTCCATGCGGATGAATTGCTCGGCATTTCTAGGCGTTCCATTGAATCGAGAGATGCTTTGCTTGAAGTGCTTCATGACGTTGGACATGCGTTCCAGTCTATCTTCGGTAGGATTGCGGCGACCTTCTGCTGAGGTCCATGACGACACGGCCAGAAACGACGTCCTCTCGAAGAGCAACAGTTCCTCTGCTTCGATAGCCGTGCCCAGGTCGGCCAGATTACTCTCTATGATTGATAGGTTGGGAACTAGGTCGTGAATGATGGCTGCCCAGGCCTTGTATAAGCTCTGGTCCCAGATTGACGTTGCAAACGGGCTCAGCTCCATTTTGTTGGCAACTGCACCGACCGAGTTGGCAAAGTCTCGCGTCTTTTGCCTGATGATGCTCACGCGCTCCTCGTACACAGATTCCCGGCCAGAGGGGACTACAAGGTCCATTTTGTGGACCAAGATGTATATCTTGGCCGAGGCCGAGTACTGCTGCAGGGCGGAGAGAATCGAGATATAGGTTGCCAGATCGCGGTCGACGTCGCGCGATTCGATATCGAAGACGTAGATGAGGACACCGACATTGGAGAAAACGTGGACGCGCTGCTGGAATAGATAATTCTCCATGAACGCTTCCTGTCCGCCGCAGTCCCATAAGTTGAGTGTGAGGTTGCCAAGAAACTTGACGTGCGAGAGATCAATGTCGATTGTTGCGCCACTACACAGCATGAGTTAATGCAGTCAATTGACGGGAGATTGCTGTCTAAATTGACCCAAGGAAGGAGGAAAGGAGGAGGGAAGGGGAAGCTTTGGAAAGATAGAAAAGCGGCAAGTGACTGCTTACAGTCGTCGCGTATCTCGGGCAATGTAGTTGCTGAAGATGATGCTTCTCATGCTGGATTTTCCGGATCCGGACTTGCCCATGAGCAGAACCTTCTTCTTTTTGGGTTTCTTGATCTCATTACGGGAATCAGCGCCCGCTGGTGTTTTCGCCGAGCGCGACGACATCGTTTGCTGGTTTTCAGTCGAGTCAGGGTCGTCACGGTGTGAGTCTGGATTGAATTCGGAATCGAACGGTCGCTGTATGTCATGGCAGAAAGGACAGCGGCTAGCGCGGGACAATCCACAAGCGTGGGGTAGATGGCTAGTCTGCGTGTCAGCTTGTTGGTCGGTGAAGGGCGAGGAGCAGCAAGAACAAGAAAGAGGCTGGGGTTCGGGCGGCGGCGAGTGGGGGCCGTGCCGTTTTCGGGTTCATTTTCAAGAACAATTGTTTTGCAGGCACGGCTGGACAGCTGTGTTGATTCGCAAAACTGGGGAAGAACTTGTATGCAACTTATCTTGTTAATTAAAGGCATTTCATTGTAATGGACTTCTTTCAAAGCAAAGGTCAATTGTGCACCATAGCTCTGCGCCATTTCCCACCATCTTCGCGCTTTCTCCCCCCCCCCCCCCCCCCCCCCCCCCCCCAACACTTGCTCGGAGAGTGGTGGGTTCCTTTTCTCTGGTCTGGTTGGTGGTTTCCAAGTTTTTTTTTTCCGAGGCAGGAGCGACTGCCATCGGCGACTTTTCACTTGTGCGCTGGAAATCGGCAAATTTTTTTTTTTTTTAAAAAAGAAGGAAACTCATCTCTCATCCAAAAATTTTACTGATGCATCTAACTCGATTTCACCATGCTCCATCATATCATCATGTCCTCGTAATCACTTTCGTTCTTGCATCTCCACCTTGCCCTTCTCCTCGTCTTCGACTTCCTGCGCCTTGGATGAACATGACCCATCGCTACTCACGCCGGCAACCTTATCCACAAATTCACGCCCTCGTCTCTCCGGGCCGATCATGGTGGTGAAGACTATGCCAAGGGCAATGATGGCGGTCGCTACACCCATCACGGGGCCATATGCCTCTACCCTGTGTCCATTGGGCAGTCGAACAAAGGTATTTTCTGCAATGGCATTGACAATCTGTGCAGACGGCGAGGATATCATGTTGCCGAGTTGATATGTGACGCCCGGAAATGTGGATCGGAACGCGGCCGGGGAAAGCTCGTTCAAGTGAATGGGAATCACACCCCAGGCACCTTGGACAAAGAATTGCATGAAAAAGCCGCTGGCGCTTAGTGCCTGCTCGCCTTGGGGTAGGATCCATGCCGGAATCATAATTGCAGACAGCAAAGCTGAGCAGATGATAGTTCGTCGTCGACCAAAAAATTGTGACAAATAGCCGATAATGGTGCCTCCCACACATGCGCCAGCTTTCATCAGGATAGACGCCCTGGAGGCGCCAGCATTGTTGAGCTCCTTCTGGGTGAGCATGAAGGTCGTGTAAGAGTCCTGGGAAGTGTGGGAGTAGTAATTGAACCAGGTCATCAGAATGGTACAGTATACACACATCTTCCACTCCCTTGCGAGCATAGTCCTGGTTTCGCGCCAGAAGGCGCCGGGACTGCTTGACTCCTTGCCATGCGCTTTGGCGTCGAGGAACTGTTGCGATTCAGGAAACAAAATGCGGACGAGACCAACGACGATAGAGAACCCGGCTATGGATCGGAAATAGAAGAGAGTCAATGCAACCGCAAATCTGAGGCACGTAGTGTTGAGGGGACCCAGCTCATATCACGACTTACCAGCAATCCAGAAGACCGTCTTCCAGGTATCGGTGCCACCTCCGACGCCAAGATTGACGCACGCCGCCAAGACGTACCCAAAGGAATATCCCTGCTGCAAGATACCCGACATCAAGCCACGAGCGTTCGATCTGAGCGAGCCAAAACATCAATAATCGAGTCAGCGTTCGCGTCCGTCGCGTGTGATGTATGACAAAAATTCCAATGGAAATGCACTTACGGGCACTGCTCGAGGGCCATGGCAATGGCATTACCGTAGACACCTCCCATGAACAGTCCGAATAGGCTCCGGACCGCCAAGAATTGAGAGAAAGTGGTACTATAAATAGTCGCAATCTGGAGGAGACCTAGAACTAACATGTTGGCAACCATGGGCCATTTCCGACCCCATTTGTCACCTGCCAGACCAAACATGGCAGCTCCAATAGAGCGGAGCAACAGTGTCAAGGTGATGGCGGTGGTGATATCAGTCTTGGAACGACCATAGTAGTTTGCCAATTTTGTTGTCTGAATGGAGAGCGCGTGGAAGTCGAATGCATCGGCCGTCCATGACAAGAAGCCGACGATAAAGAAGAGCCAGTTCTTGGCCGACAACTGCGCCAAAAGACTGAATGGATTGACAAAGCGATCAGGCTCTCTCCACTCGCAGCGAGTCTCGCCATATTCGTTGGAGAGAACGACTCGTTGGCGCCAGATGAATAGGTCACGGAAGGACTGTCTAGCAGTAGCGATGATACCCACAGCCAAAGGGTCGGCTGGCTCTCTTGTTTGCGAAGCCATTTCGAAGTTTTGACAAGAGGAGCAAATTATAGTCGACACGTGTGTTGGTGGAGAGGCTATGGTATTGGGCAACGACACATCCAATTTTCCCAATCGGCGAATGTGACTTGTATAAAGGGAAGAAGATCACACAGCATCTACGTGAGAGGTACATAGCAGGTCATGCAGACAATATATAGCCGGGAGCACCAAAGGGCGTAAGCTCCATGCATCCATGCACGTCTTGTGACGCCCGGGATAGACAAGGGAAGGAATACGGCAAGCGAAAATAGAAAAGAAAAAGACACGCAGAGAACCAACAGTCATCCTGTCTGCTGCACGCGCCCCCGGGCGCCACTTCACCTTCTTATCCACGTTAGCGCTGGACAGAGCTGGTGGAGCAAGATGATATTTGTTCGGACGACGTGTTTCAACAGATGGAAACAACAACCAGGCAATCAAGGGCTAGCCATGGTCGAAAATCACGGAATATCTGGGGCTTGTTGCGGCAATATGCTCTTCATTGTGGAGGAGGCTCAATATCAATGTGGCATGCCAACTTGCATGTCGGCGCGGCTGAGAGTCGCACGGTCGGATCGCCATCGCGCGAGGTCAGCATGAAATGATATTTTGCGGGTGGGCAAAATGATAAAACAGGGGTATTTTGACTGGAATCAAAAACTTTGTGCCCCAAAGACGAATAAGACGGATGTACGACGTTGGCGAGACGGTGCTGACATGGCACTCAAACGAGCCACTTGGCACCATTTCTCCCGGCCGATTTCTGCTGAAGGGTGTAATGGATGGCGGCATCATGACATGTCTGGTCTGTTGCTTCACGTTCATGTGCAGATGGCGTGGATGCAGCAGCATTGGCCCGTATCTGACACAGCCATGTGGTCGTGGAAGCATTTAGATCGTCAGCGCCATGTTCTGGATATGGCGATCAGCCATGCAATGCCCGACGATGAGATGGTGTTGCGCCATAGCCACAGATGTACACACAGCGAGAAGCATCTCGTTGTCCAGGTGTGCGAGGTCTTTCCAGGACGGCGGTGTCGATACCCCAGATTTCCCCGGGCGACAAAGCTCTTGGCTTTAGTGTGGAATCGAATCCATGCATGGACTGACAGTTATTGTCTCCATAAAAAGCTCCAATGCCTGTGTTGTACAACAGATGATGCTTTGCGGGGTTTGGTTGCTGATCCCGAGCATTGCATCTTTCTTTCTTGCACCAGAGCCAGGCTCGGAATTTTTGTCGAGCGGCCGCTGTTTCCCCTTTTGAGTCAATGTCTGGCAGGAAGCATAGAAAAGGAAGCATATGGATTCTTCGTTGACCACCCATACGACTCGAAGACGAAGCGAATAATTTGGCATACCACAAAGAGCTCTTCTGCTTAAACAACGTGGCCGTGCACACTCAGTTCCCTCTTTACTTTCTACTCTGGTTTTCCCCCCCCCCCCCCCCCCCCCCCCACAAAGTCTGGCACGGCCACCTGCTCCAACGTCTCTGGACGCCATTGATACCCGCGCAAGTATTGTTTCTGGCCCTTGGAACGGATGTGGCTTCCAGAGGATTCGCCGCGGACCGCTCCCATCGACGACCGGATCCCGACAGTCGATCCAGTCCTTGTCGGATTTTTTTTTTCACACCGTGTGATCTGCGGCAATTTAGCCTGTTGTGCGTGCCAAGGCCACGATACTTCTTAGGGCGTCTTGGAGTTTCTCCAGCTTGCGTATCCTATTGTCGAGTGGATTCCACGAGGCTCAATCAATCATCCACTTCACAGGGTCAAGTTTTCTCTTGAAATAGCCATGTTTGTTTTCTCTTCATCGCACATTCACGGGCATATATACATATGTACAGTACGTACACGAGAGATATGGTAGGCACGAGTATTGTCGATTTTCAATGATGACGACAGATTGAATGCCTTTGTCCTTTACTGCCTCTAGTCACCTGTGAGCGAAAGTGATAGAGCTTTCTTTGAAATACAAACAAACAGAAAAAAAGGGGTTTTCTTTTACATAAGCATTAAAACTTTCAAGACCAAACAAGCAAGATGGGGTGGTTGGGGACTAGGATCGTTAATGGGCATATCCCTTCGTGACTCAAATGCGCCGTCTCCGCACGCAGATGTTGGAACTTGGTGGTTGTTATCAGTTCCGGCTTTGCTCCTCGGCCAGCTACATGAATAACAGACTCAGGAAACAAGAAGACTCAAATAACATAAATGGAAGGAGAAGATATCGAAGATGGGCTTATCTAAGAGAGAAACAGATATTCAGAAGTTACAACAAAGAATTACGTCTCAGCTCATGAAGTATGGTCATTCGAAAACTACGGCTTGTAATGTACTGCCAGTGACGCTCATGAGATGCCACTGAACGAATTCTGATGCTAGACGAGCGTGAAGAATACCCTTGCAACACCTGGTTCGTTGGTGCGAAGGAAGCTTGGCGTCTCGTAAGCCGAGTTGACGAAGACCAACTGCACGGGGACAGTCACGAGGGCATTCAGGGTAGATACGCGGACGACGAAAGACGGGTGTATCATGGCCACAAGGACGTCGAGGAACCGCCAGTCGGGGTGGGTGCCCCTGTTGGTCATACGTTGCCATGTCGCAACTATCCATACCGACCCGTCCAGACATGCGCATCACCCTTTCTGCATGGCAAGATTTCACAGACGGAGAGGAAAATAGAATCTCGGGCTATAAACCCTATATACCGTCATGAAGCACCCGCACGCTCGACTCCAACAAGGCGACGACGCAGAGGTAGAGGAAATAGAGAGGATGATGTGTAAAAGAGTTGCTGCTTGCGGGTTTGGGACGTGAAGATGTCCTCCTCGTGGTTGGCTTTTGGACGTGGTACGTTTTCATACATGGCGGTGGACTAGGGAGGGAAATCTAGGAGGTATATCATATACTAACTATAATAACAATAGAATTCTTTTTTCTTGAATACGTAGTTTTTTATTTTTTTTCTTTACTTATTATTTATTTTCTTTATATATTTATGTATCTTCTCTTTTTTCATCATTTTATTAATATATGTATGTATTCCTTCTCTTTTCTATCATTTCTTTTCTCCCGTTTTATATATTCCCTTCTCTTCCCTCCCCTCTCTTTAAAAAAAAATAATCAACAAAATTTTATAAAAAGCACCCTTTTAAAGCCCCCAAGACAAATAACATATTCGCCCTAGCATCCGCACCGTGGAAGCGTCGCGTGGTTACTGTGCTCTTTCGGGAGCTCAGTTCGATGCTGCGTACTTGTATTTGTCTACAATGTGGGAAGACGTGCCTAACCGTTTTCTTGAAGGGGTTGCTTTGAGGTGGAATCATATTTATGGTTCGATTTGTGTCGTGAGGCTGTCTGTCAGACTGTCCGGACTATCCAGACTATATATGAAACTGGGCATATCAGACTGTCCAGACTATAGTCAGACTGTCCAGTTGATCTGAGTCCAAGGTAATAACTCTTGACAACACCGTAAGCATAAATGGAGAGCAATTGAACCCGTCCTGTACACGAAACGAAAGGGATGGCAGAACGAACGCGGAGGTCTCATTACCGCGTCGACGCCGTGGTTGGTATTATCTAATTACAGTATCATACGGCATAATAGGTACAGGTAATAAAAAAAATGAGGTAGTCATGAATTAGAGGTATCCAAGAGAAAAGGCATGGGTGACCAGTACCTTTTTTCTTGGCCCGCGCAGGCAAGCAGGTAGCCGTTCAAGCCATGGCGCGCTGGCTGGGCTGTCTCTGCCAGACCCAGCTAGTCCAGTCGATCTTTGCTCGATTGCCTGACTCGTGCCACCTCGGGTGCGCGCAGCGGCCTCCTCGGTATACAGCCATCATCATCAAGCCCGACCACTGAGGAATCCGTCTCTACGCGAAACAACTTGCCTCGCCATCGGACGTTGGTTCCGCACAAGACGGCCCACGTCCACACAGGTAGGGCCATGACTTCTCGAGCAAGCCAGGCAAGAAACCATTCCGGAAACCTCCGCTTGGGCATCCCGCCAGCATGACATGTTCCACGCACGAATTGAGGGCTGTCAGAGTCGACCCAGATGCTGATTCCTGAGAGGAGATGCTGGGACGTCCGCCAGTCGAGAAACATCCATGATGCCATGGCCACGAGCCAGATGAGGCCCATGGATGACCAGGTTTGTGCAATGCCCAGGTTTTCGTGGAACCAGGACAGCGTGGTTAGGGAAAAGGCCAAGTAGGCGCAGCAAAGAAGCGATTCTATGCCAGGTTCTACCACAGTCGCTGCCAAAACGGTATATTTCCGCGCGCGCAGCCATCTCACACGGCGCGCTGCGTATGACATGACGGACATGCCTTTCAGGGGTTGAATGACCAAATCGCCGTGAACCATTCCATGATTTAGATGACCAGGTATGTTTGTTCTCCAGAGAAGTTCGCCAATCAAGTGGTCCTCGCAGATGTAGGAGGAAAAGTGGTCAGTGCCGAGACCCTTGTTGTCGGTCGGGGACAGAATCGGGTTTGTGGATGGCGTGGTCGCTTGATCCAGATGGGCCTTGCGAAACATATTGCTCTTTCCTACAACACAGGGAGCAACACCAACGGCGTTGATGGCCCCGTAGAACTTGGCATGACTCGTGGCGAAAAATATTTCGTCTAGCCGGCCACCACCTTGCTGGACTATCTTGGAGAGAAGGCCGTCGTTGGTTGCGTCCGGGTTCTCGGCCATGTCGGATATCAATGGTGCCTCCACTTCCGTTGATGCATTCTGAATCGGGCCGTCCTCGACGTCTGAGGAGCTGTAATCTGCTATGTCTACAACGATGGGCATCTGGTGCACAAATTTGTAGGGCTGTGCTGTTTGACCAGCGGGAGCAAAGCCCATCAACTTGTCCACCATACGCCCCATGACTCCCTTGGCAGCCCAGACATTGCAGTCGACGATCCAAATGAGGTCTCCTTTTGCCTCGCGATAGGCTCTGCTGATGTTGCGGATCTTGGGATTTGGTCCAAGATTGTCGACGTGACCCTTGGTGCCATGCAAGAAGGGATCACTCGTCTCGACGAGGATTTGAGCATCGTGATCTGGAAAGTCGCGAACCAGTTGTTGGAGGACAGGGTAGGCCGGATCAGTCTCGTCTTCGACGCAAAGTCGGATTGAGACTTTGTCGGCCGGATACGTCTGTCGGAAAGTCGACGCAATGCATTCGTACAATTGAGGCTCGAGGCCCTTGACAGGGCGGATGATGGTCACCGAGGGTGCATTCTTGTTGAGTGTGGATGAGACAGACGGCAAGGCGGGTTTGGAGAAGAAGCGAAAGCTGATCAGGGGGGGGGAAGAAGTTAGTAAAAGGACATGACATTCTCTCGTACTCGTGAATGGAGCTCAATGGCGTGACACGGCCCGGGAAGAAGTGGAATGGGATCCGTACATGGCTACAACACCAATGCTCTGGACAATGATGACCGCGAGGACCCAGACGAGGCAGATGGCGGCGATGATCTCTATAAAGGGCAGCATTTCAAGGCTGTGCAAGAGAGCATCGCGCGGCGTCGGGGCGTCGGGGCGTGGGGCGTCTTAGGCACCTCGATCAATATACATATAGGTATAGGTGTATGTAGGTATAGATACAAGTATTGATATCAACTTGCACATGCATATGCATATGCAAAAGGGGCCGACGTTTGCTGAAGGTGGTGATGGGCAGAGAGGGGGACGAGGAAGGAGGCGGGTTGACGAGGCGGGACGGGCGTCAGCGAATGAACCAGGGTTGGCATCACCAGAGCGGCCGTCGTCTCCTGGGCGGCATGCCGGGCCTCTATTTAATGTTTTTGAGTATTTCTTCTAATCTCTGGCAGAACAGAGGAGCGGATTTTTAAGGGGGGGGGGCAATCGGAAAATTTTAAAGAAGCAGGAGCAGGATTCATTTCAGCGTTGGGAGGAGCGCAGCAGCAGGAGCAGCAACCATGGATACATGCAGTTGTTGGCATGATGAGTGTGGTCTGGTCTGGTCTGGTGTGGTCTAATGCTTTATCATCTGGTACCTGACGGACCCGACCTGGCCATCCCCACAATTCCAGGGTCTGGCGCCTCGCGACTGGCAGCCACAGGACCAAGGACTGATGATGCCAGCCGTCGACAGCAACAGCGACAGCAGCTTGATTGCCTTGCCTTGCCTTGCCTTGCCTATACATACACAAGTCATAAGGGTTGAATAACAAGTGAGGCGGTTCGAAATGGGCGAAAGAATCCCTCCCCCCGAACGAATCTGTGCAAGTGCCGGTAATATCCGTCATGATGTCTGGTGAGAGGACATGGCATGGTGGGCAAAGGCGGCAGTCGTTGAAAAAAAAAACGAAAAAAAAAAAAAAAAAAAAAAAAAATCTGGTGTGGTCTGCTACGACGTGGGCGGTGATGCACGTGCTTGTTGCTAGCACGCTACCAGGGGGGAGCGGGGCGGGCTTGCAAAATGCTATCAATGCTCGGCTGGTCTGGTAATCTCCAGTCCAGTCTACTAGCCAGTAGACTATCCATCCCGGTACCGCCAATACAATTTTACATTTTGCATGTCGACTCACTGCTTACCTGGTGTAAAGAGTCCATTGCGGATCTGCCTAAGCCCCACTGTAGGGCCGCGAAAAAAAAAAAAAAAAAAAAAAAACCGGTCAGCTGTGGGGCAAGCAAGGCCAGGCCAGGCCAGACCAGACCAGACCAAACTGGATTGGTTGGATGGATGGCTTGATTGAGTCTGATTAATTGATCGGCGGAATCGAAATCCCGCAGTTTAGCCTGTGAAACGAGGTGTCAACTCGTGCTGCAGATCCAATGCTCCAACCTCGTAGAATTTTTCTCCCTATTCTCTTCCTACAATTGTCCTTCTTGCTTCTTCCTCCTATCTGCTCTGTCCACCACGACGCCGCAATTGCCGTCACACCCTACTCATATTGCAAGTCTCCCTCTTTGGCAGCTGTTCTGTTCTGATCTTGGCCGGGTCTGGTTCGATCCGCTCGTCATTGGAACAGCATTGCTGACCATGTCCTAGACAAGAAGGTAGGTCTCTATTTTCCGTGACGATCGATGCATCAATTCCATCGATCTAGTTGGCAAACCCAAAAAGTTTTGGACTCTGCAGGCTCAACTGAATTGCCCCAAATTGCCCCAGCCTATTCATCCATCATCCATTCATCCATCCATCCATCCATCCATTCATCCACTACTGCTTCATGATGACAACCTTCGTATGGTGCTTAGAGGAACTCCGATTCATTTCGACCTCAATGATTGCCCTTTAACTATAGACTACAACGGTATCTGATCGCAGTCGAACTTGCTTCTTGCAACTTCTTCGCCATAGCATAGCCCGCCCCCATGACTTTGATCATCTCGTCCTGTGAGATCTGCGACACACCTCGCTAACCCTATAATGCCTCAGTCAAAATGTCTTCAGCTCGAAATGGCTGAAGTTCAAAATCACTCCCGACAAAATGGCCACGTGACGGCTGTACCTGTCCCGACGCACAACTGCGCCAAAAACGCTTCTCACAGTCAGAAACGGGGACCATCTATCCACCAGATTTATGCCCTTCCCGCTCCTATACGGACATTTCCGCTTCCAGTCTTCTACCCCAGCAATCCCATCTCCGTGCTGAACGTGGCGTATGCCTGGCTGCGACAGATTCTTGCCCCACCACCAGCAGAACCAGCCATCGTTCACCAAGGTGTTTGGGATGAGACTACCTGCTCAGTTCATATCACGGATGAGAAATCCATGAGAGCGTTGTGGGAACAAGGCTTCTACGGTAAAGGCAGCTTGAGTCGAAGCGAGCCCAACTGGCTGAAGCGTGAGCTGGTACGAAAGGGTCAGGCAGAAACCCATGTTAGTGAAATTCTCACCTCACAGAGACGTGAGGAGCGAGCTCAGGCAAAGTGGGAAAGGGCTAGGCTGGAGCAGGAAGCAATCCGCCAAACTCGTCTGAGCGAGGCTCGCCTTGCCGCTGCCGCACAGCCTTTAGCGACTCAGTCCACTGAGTCTACTGCCGTGCCGTTGACGTCTCCCCAGATTCCTCCGGCAGCCGATGATGCTCCAATCAATGCTCTTGAAGTGCCATGTCTGCTCAGTTCAGAGTTAGAAACAGAGTTCGAAATAGAGTTCGAAACAGAGGCAGAACCGAGGGCAGAGGCAGAGGCAGAAGCAGAGTCACAAGATAATGCGGCCGGGACAATGACGGATAGCATCACCCTTGTGCTAGCTGGCCTAGAAGCAGCAGCAGCCGATGCCCCGGTTGGACCGCTGGAACTGCTGCGTCTACCCAACTCAGAGGCGGATCGGATTGCAAGGTCGGTCAAGGATAGCATCACTCGTCCTGACGCTAGCACAGAAATCGCAGCCGTTGACGCCCCGGTCGGCCCGCTGGAACTGCTGCGTCTGCCCAACTCAAAGGCGGACCGATTTGCAAGGTTAATGACGGCTAGCATCACTCATCATGTCGCTAGCACAAAAGTCGCAATCGTCCATGCCCCGGTTGGTCCTCTTGAATTGCTGCGTCTGCCCAACTCAGAGGCGGATCGAGTTGCAAAGTCGGTCAAGGATAGCATCACTCGTCCTGACGCTAGCACAAAAGTCGTAATCGTCGATGCCCCGGTTAGTCCTCTTGAATTGCTACGCCTACCCAATTCAGACATTGACAGTGTCCCGCGGTCAACAACGGACAACACCAATCATGCTGTCATTGGGTCAGAAGCAGTCGCCGATGGTGAATCAATTTCGCGCTCCAGCAAGATCCTGGAGACGCATGTAGGAGCGTCTGAAGTTACAAGTACTGATGCTGCATCGGACGGTGAATGCTCTGTTCACGACGAAGTAGAGCCGGATGCAAGCTCGGAGGATGGCTCATGTTGCGATGCAAGCGAAGAACAGATGTCGAAACAGCAAAAGAGCGTCCGCTTCTCACCCAAGGTGGAATCGACAACTTTCAGTCCAGCAGACCCCCCGAGCCCACACCACGCTGGCAATGGTAGGGTCAAGCATCCACTCTCCAATGGACATGTGAATGGTCTAGATTCAGTAGAGGTCAGTGCATTGTCAGTGGCGCAACAAGATATGTCTGGTGCCGATGACTCTGAGGAAGACGAAGAAGAGGAAGAGATTGTCAATCTGGAGCACCTTCAACTGACGCCAGAAGAATCTTTCTTCTTGACGTTTGGTCTCGGCGCCTTGTCCGTGACGGATCCAGGAGCCGGAATGGTTCTTGGACACCAAGACCTGCTAAGACGATTTCGACAATACTCGTACTTTCCACCTCGTGTTGGCCCAGACGAACCTGAGCTGGAACCTGACGATGGATTTCTTGTTCAGTATGCCGTATATCATCATTTTCGCTCGCTTGGATGGGTTCCGCGAGCGGGCATCAAGTTTGGCGTTGATTGGCTTTTGTACACTAGGGGCCCGGTGTTTGATCACGCCGAGTTTGGCCTCATCGTCATCCCATCCTATTCCGATCCGTGGTGGAAAGCCCGGGGAAAAGAGGGGCGTCAAAAGACGTGGCATTGGCTTCACAGCGTCGTGCGCGTGCTCTCTCACGTCGTCAAGAGTCTTGTATTGGTGTACGTCGATGTGCCGCCTCGGCCGCAATTCGAGGCGGCTCTGGAGGAGGGTTATGTAGAGGCATTGAAGCTTTACCGTGTGAGGGAGGTGATGGTGAAGAGGTGGTCGAGTAATCGGAATAGGTAGCAGACAATCAAGTAGACGGACAGTACCACCGGACCTGAATGAGATGGAGTGAATACACATACGACGAGGACCAGATGTTCACTTGCCGGGCCATGCAGGCCCTTTCGTATTGCGTGCTCTCTTTGGCCAGATGATTGAGCCATCACTCGTCGTGTTCGCACACACACGAGGCGCGGGTGTATGACGCTAAGAAGGTACAAACGCGGCGGTTTGCAAGCCATCGGCACCACATATACGGACGACCTCACAACCTGACGGCGGACTACAGGAGGCATCCATCCGTCCGCCCGGCGTCGCATCAGAAAGGAAAAACATGTCAATGCTTCCATATTAAATGTCCCGTCAGCAGGCAGCATGAACGACGACGCACCATGTCGACATCTGCCCAGTGGGCCCGCGCAGCCCGCCAGCCATTCCAATGCGGCCTTGGGAGAGAAGAGATGTCGAGAGGTGCGCGCGCGCGAGACGGACATGACGATTGCAACAACCAGGCCAGACCCCACATGTGCGCGCGAAAGCCGGATATAGAGGATGCGGATGCGCCGAGGTACGGGCAAAGGAAAGCCGAGGAGCATGTCCATCTGTCCGAGGAGCTCCCGCGGAGTATCAGCAGTTTTTGCATTCCGGGTCATCTAGAGCGAGAAAAAAGCAGAAGAAGAATATATATATATATATATATATATATCAACACAAAAATAATCAACAAAATCAAACCAAAAAATCAAACCATCAAACCTGACAACGCTTCGAGAACGGTCGACGACCATGCTGGCGAGGACACGAGTCGTCAGCGTCGCACAGCGCGCATGCATCTCGTCGCTGCAGCCGCCGATCCCGCAGCATCACCAGCGGCGTCATGGCGACGTGCGCGCCCGGCGAGCCGCGTCGCAGCTCGTCTACCGGCCTGACGGGATGCGCGACGTCGCCCTCGCCATCTCGTGGACGTCGGAGCACATACTCGTCCGGCGCGAGGACGACGACGACGGCCTCGCGCCGAGGGTGTTTGAGGCCGCCGCCCTGCGCGACAGCTGCGCCTGCAGAGCCTGCAGGGACATCTCATCGGGCCAGAAGACGTTTGGATCGGTCGAGATGGCGCCCGACATTGGCATCGCGGCGGTGCGGGCGACGGAGCCGGGCCTCGCCATCCGCTTCACCAACGAGATGCCGCGCTTCGCTCGTCGGGGCCACGAGATGGTGCTGCCGTGGACGTCCGTCGCCGGCGGCCGCACGCGCACTCGCACTCGTCCGGGCGCGTCGTCGGCGTCGGCGCCCGACAAGCAATACAAGACCAGTCTGTGTCGTCGCAAGGAGGCCATCCTCGGCCGCACGGGCGTCCGGTACTGGGACGCCGGCACGCTGGCACGGCAGGTGCGCCGGATCGACTACCGCGCGTTTATGGAGGCAGACTCGTCGCCGTCGCCGTCGCCCTCCCAGCCCTCGGCCTTCTGGGACGCCGTCGTCGACCTCCTCCGCCTCGGCATCGTCTACCTCCACAGCGTGCCGCGCGACGAATCGTCCGTCGTCAACATCACGACGCGCATCGCCAGCATCCGCGAGACCTTCTACGGACGCACCTTTGACGTGCGCGCCAAGCCCCGCGCCGACAACATCGCCTACACGAGCGGCCATCTCGGCCTGCACCAGGACCTGTGCTACCTGTCGCCGCCGCCCATGATCCAGGTCCTCCACTGCATGGACAACTCGTGCGCGGGCGGCGAGTCCCTCTTCAGCGACGGCGAGAGGGTCGGCCGGCTTCTCTGGCCGTTTGTCGGCGGCCGCGCAGCCAGCGCCGCCATGGCCGTGCTCGCCGACCACGCCGTCCCGTACCAGTACGACAAGCACGCCCGCTTCTACCACGCCGCCCGGAGCGTCATCCAGCGCCGCCTCGACCGCGACGACACGCCCTCCTTTGCAGGCGTGTGCTGGAGCCCGCCCTTCCAGGGCCGCTACCACGGCCACCATGACTACGACGACTACGACCACGACCAGCACGACGTCGCCCCCGGCCTGCGCCCCTGGATCCCCCCCGCCCGCATCTTCCACGCCCTCATCAACCACCCCGACGCCGTACACACCTACAAGATGCAGCCGGGCGAGTGCGTCCTCTTCGACAACCTGCGCGTCCTGCACGGCCGGACCGCCTTCGACGCCACGGCCCGCGGCTCGCGCTGGCTGCGCGGCGCCTACATCTCCGCCGAGGACTTTCTCAGCCGCGCGGCGTATATCCCCCACACCAGCACCCACGGGGCGAACTGGACGCCCGACGCCGCGGAAGCGGAGTTGAGGGGCGGGCCGTGGTGGGCCGATATCGTGGCGAGGGTGAGGGAGCTGGATCCGCGGGCCGCGGCGTAGCGTCAGGTGGGATGGCGTCGTAGTGGTGTCGCGAATTGGTGGGTGGATGTGGTGTTCTCGCACAGCTTGACTACGGTGGGTGAGTGCCTTGGTTGGCTTGCTGAGATGTGCTGGGTGTTTTAGATGCACTTTTGTACATGGATACAGCGACTTGTATACGTGGATGTATACTTTTCTATTTAGATGTACTTTTCTATTTAGATACTTTTCTATTTAGATATACTTTTCTATTTAGGTATACTTTTCTATTTAGGTATACTTTTCTATATAGATATATACCTTTATATATAGATGTAGATGTATACCTTTATATATAGATATATACTTTTATATTTAGATATACCTTTATATAATATGTATTTATACATATATATATGTGTGTGAGCACGCATGAGCACAGCATTGTCACGGGCCCCGTACAACCTTGAAATACGCTGGTATTTGACGACGAATCAGCCAAGAATCTGTCTCGGTAAGAATACCCTTCTCTGGGGCGGGTGTCGCCAAAACATTCTTGCAACCCATGGCCACCATTGCAGCCATAATGAGCGTCCGCTGGGGAAAAACAGACGTACAACTAATGCTCCAGTGCTCATGACCTCCACTCCTTAACCTCCAGCCCCCATAACAATACCCATCTACTCATACTCTTTACCCTAGCCGTCATCTACCTAGGTAGGTGCTTCTCAAGCAACTCCCCCAGTAACCTACCACTTCTTCTCTTCTACCCCGTCAGGAGGGCTCGTGCCTACCTTGCGTGCCCCCACGTCAAGCCAATCCGTGCTGAGTGTAGTGCCGTTGCTCTCCGTGAAGCTCTTCATCATGGCCCGCTTCTGGTCGTCCGTCCCACTGCTGTATAGCTTTTTGAAGAATTCATCCACGCCACCCTCCTCCTCACCGTCGTCGTCGTCTGACACGATTTTATCCCAGTTCTTTGGTCCCGTGCGGGACGAAGTTGGGTACGCAGGCCCGGTTGTTTTTTTGCCTGCTGCTGCTGCTGCTGCCGTGTTTTTGCCGGCGACTCCGGTTGCGAGTGCGGCTTCCGGTGCCGAAACTGCTTTCTGTGCTTCCTTGATGTTTGAAGACTCTGTTGCTCTTTGTTTCGCTGCAGCTTTAAGGGCTTCCAGTCTATCGATGAACAAGGAAAAGTAAATTACAAGTCAGACACTATGCAACGGCTTATTTTCATCATGAGGAAAGGACAAAAAAAAAACTTACTCTGCGCGTTCCTTTTCTACGCCCGGATCCACAGACTCCTCCTTGCTCAACCGAGGCCACTTGCCAGCTGACTTTTTGGTCAGACACAGTTCGACTTTTTTAGGAGTCACTTTATACGACGAAGCAGTGGGATCAATCTGCGAGTATAGCCGGACTGTCCACTCCTTTTCTTCGCCGTCAGGATACACGATGGGGTTTAATCGCACATGATCCGGAAGGAATTCAACGTCCAGCTCTGCCTGGTTGACACCTTTGCTGAAGATGGAGACGGTGATGACATGATTCGTCTGATAGTCCTGTACAACAAGAGCTTTCGATGGCGGATTTTGCGACGACGCGGGTGCTGCTGCGTCGGCAACATTAGCTGCGTTGACAGCGTTGACAGACCCCGACTTTGTATTGTCCGTCGTCAAATCAGCTAGACTTTTGCGTTCAGGCTTCAAGCTGACTGTGACTCTTCGCGCTGCATCGTCTGCCGGCAGCTTTTCCATGGCGTTGATACACTGTTGGCGCATCGTACTTGCTCGTCGCCAGGCATGAACATTGGCCGACGTTTTGGCATTGTCTGGGTATGATGCCGGCGCAGGTGCATTGAAGACATCGTCGGCCGCCTCCAGTCTGACATCTTCCAGAGTAACGGTCCAAAATCCATTCTCATCCACGTGTTTGAGTTTGGGATCCTCCTTCTCAATGGCAGGAAAGTCCTTGCAGAGACGCATTGCGTACATGCAGCAACAATCGCCGTTGGCGTACTGGCCCAGGCGAAAGTGTGCTACGGCACGACGGTAGTGAGCCTCGGACAAAAGCTCCCGTTTGTTTCTATCAAAGGCGGCGTGGAAGGCGAGGTTGGCGTCATTCAGAGCTTCTCCATATCGCTTAAGGCTGATGAGCGCCCGAGATCGAGCCAAGAGCCATGCTGGATTTGTCGAGGCGAGCAGAGCCTTGGACAGAGCCTGGACGGCCTCATCCCATTTCCTGGCGTCCAGAGCTCCCAGGCCTTGTTTGGCTTGGGTAATGTGTGACATGTGGGCGAATCCTGAATATCTGCCTATCCAAGTAGCTACCTAGGTGGTAAGTAGGCTGACGACGGTGGACGATCTGCGGCCTCCGGAAATGTGGGTGGAAATGTGAGCGCAGGGTGGTCTGGATGGAAAGGTCGACGACGCGCGCGTGGTGAGTATCGGAAGGGCAGACTGTCGGTAACCTTCAAGATGCTGCCCAGTCCAGGAAGCAAGAGAAACAATGTACGAGATAGTATGTGAGGTTGAGCTCCAGTCGTCGCTTGACAAGGCACCCTTTCAAAGCTAGCATTAATTAATGCAACATGCAATATTCGGTCGTGTTGGTCGGGGGGCAGAGGCGTAGCGAAGATACCAGACTCAAATGTCTGACGGCTCGTGCTCACTGCACTGCTGGCAGATGGCGGCGGATGGCGGCGGCTGGCGGCAGTTTGGCAGGCGTGCTGCAGCTGGCGTGCTGCAGCTGGTTCGTCAGGAGCGAACGGACGAACATGCTAGAACGTTCAACCGTCTGGCTGGGGTCTGGTTCGCCCCGCTTTCCCCTCCAGTCTGTCTCCAGTCACCGCAGTGACCGCTGACTGACCTCACCTCACCTCACCTCACCTCACTCCACCCCTCCCCGCGACTACCTCTCTTTCGAAAATATCGCTCATAATGATATTAAACATTAAACACTATCGAGTGTCGTACTTGGGATAATTACTACATATCCATGGACTCATCCACGAGGCTGCAGCTTCCCGTGCCTACTCCACCACGACGTCGGGATATTTTTTCGCAAACAAGCCTAGTGCCTTGATGGGGAACGTGAATTTGTAGTTGGGGTACGAAATCATGCAAGACTTGTTGAAGACGCCCTCGATGGCCTCCTGTAACCACTCGCCGTTGTCCCGTTGCCGCTCCATAATCAGTTTGATGCCCTTCTTCAGCGGCTCGATATCAGGATAATCAGCCTCGATCAAGCCGATCAAAGCCCACGAGGTTTGTACTACGAGAGAGCCCATCGGGTGTTCATGATATTCCATTGTCTCGCAACCCTGTTATCGCAGTAAGTTAGTTCTCAAGAGCCGAGTATCAAATGTGCCAATGGACGGTCAAAGCACGGCGAGTCTCCGCCCTTGCCTACCTTGTAGCTTTCAGACCAGCCGCCATCGGCTCTCTGCTTGGACAACAAAAAGTCACAGCCCCGCTTGGAGATTACACTGTTGCCGTAGGTTTCGCCGATGCTGGCCATACTCTCCAAAGCAAACATGGTGGCGTAGGTGAAGCAAATACCCCAACTACCGTACCAGCTGCCGTCGATTCTCTGATTGCTCTTGATCCAGTTGGTTGCCCTTTTGATGAACAAGTTGATTTCCTTGGCTCTGTACTGAGGCCAGTGCTCTCTGAACAACGAGAGCGCCGTCACACAGGCTGTCGTGCATTCCGGGTAGTCGTATTCAATCATGATTCGGCCAAATACTTCAGCCGCGTTTAGCATTTCCATGTATTCGCCTGCACGGCGTGCCTCGTAGGACGACAAGGCGCCGTTGTCGTTTTGATACAACAAGACCGTGTCGACAGCATCGAAAACGCGCTGGTCTTGGAGCACCTCGGGGAATCCGCCCACTTTTTGCAGCAGTATGATTGCCTTGAGTGCTTCTGAAATGCAGTCACTGACGCCGTAGCCTTGGTCTCTGTTGCTAAAGGGCCAGCCTCCCTTTCTTGGTTGCCGGTAACACTTTTCTTGATCCACACAGTCGTCGCGAATCTGCTGTCGTTCCAAATACTCCAAGGCGCGTGTCAGCATAGGCCGCCATTTCTCGTCGTTCTGGAGCCCGGCTTCAAACACACCCTGGATCAAAAAGGCCGTGTCCCAGCATTGAACGCCGTTGGTACCGTTGCAAAGCATGCCCTCTTGATTGACCCATAGGCACTCGTTTAGTCGTTCAATGTGTCTCTTCACGCTGAGCGCGCCTGGTCCGTCTCGAATATAACACAAGACGGTGTTCATTGCCGCATTAACTGGAGCAAGGTCCAAGTAGTCCGTGTTGGCGTCCTCCATATCTACTAGTTGGCTCACCCAGTCCTCGGCCCATTTCTTGATAAAATTTGGTCGCAAATATGGGTGATAGATATTTACGAGGAACCAGTTGGCAGCATTGAGGAGCCATGACTTGGGGTGAAAGTTGTCCCCCGGCGCGATGCTGTTTCGGTGGGCCGCCCAGTTGATCTCGGCGTGAGGTTCCGTGAAGAGTTCCTGCTTGAGGCCGCGAATGATATCCGTCTCTGGACAAGTCCACCGCTTGGAGTAAATGTACCCCATTGGTAAGAAGACCTGTCTCATGTGAATCCACCATCTCCATGGCGCAACCGGGACCCAGTCAGGCAACAGCCAGAATTCTGGTGGCACCGGATTTACAATGTCCCAATCGACCACACCTAACGTAGCAAGCCAGAATTTAGCCCAATGAGGCGCGTTGACAGCGCCTCCGAGCTTGTAAAGTGTGCCGCGGGCCTTGACCATGAGAGGGTCTTCCGGTCCAACGCCAACGAGTCGGAGCACCATATAATTGAGAGTGATACCTAGAACGGTTGTCTCTCCCTCTATATGCAAGCCCCAGCCTCCATCTTCGGGATGTGCTCTCGCCGAGAGATAATCTTTTATCGCTGTCGCATAAGCTGATGAAATCGGCGTCTTGGTAACGTACCACGACACCACGATGCCCGCGAGCAGGAACATTGGCCCGCCATACTCACAACCCCAGTGCCCCGAAGGCAATTGAAGCTTTTCAAAGAACTCGAGCGCGTTTTGAGCAGCATCTAGTGGCTTTTTCGCTCTGGGGAGAGCAGGGAGATCCTAGTTGCAACGATCAGAGTCAGCCAGACGCGAACCCAGCTGTGCTCGGAAGTACTTTCACTTTGCGATCCGCACCAAAGGTAGGCCAACGAAATATCTTTCAGCATAGCTTTGTGGCCAGTCTTTCGCTTCTTGTTCGCTGTCGAGGTAATGCCATGTATGGCGGCTGTCATCGTCTCTCAGTCGCCATCGTGTGGGGTCCGTTCTCGCCTCGATCTTGGGTTTTGGGGGAAACGCAACTTCAGCATCGCTGGCTCGTTTGCGCGACTTGACTGAGCCAAGATCGCGTCCTGTTGCAGTAGCCATGTGGACTTTGTCTTGGAGAGGAGGATTCGAGGCCCGGCTTGCACGGCGATCATCCGAAGCAAGGAGCGATCGAAGTCAATGGCAGAATTTCACGGATATTTAATCAGACAAGCCTGGTCGGAGAGAAAACGATAAGGGGCCAGGAAGCCTGATTGTAGCGAAGGGAGCCGGGTGCTTAACACCAATGAACAATCGAATCTCCAAGACACTGCAGGGACTATCGCTGTCCCTGTCTCCACTAAGCGCCAGGTACGTGGCGCCGCTGCCAGGCCGCACGTGGCTCATTATAGAGTGGACGCCTGGCACAGCTGTGTCGGGCCGGCGGTGGCACAACTACAAACTGGCAGCTGCAAGGATCAATTTGGTATCTACAAGGCAGGCACCAGGCAGGTCAGTCGAGGGCAATTAGTATCCGGTCTTTTCCTCTAGTCTCAACCTCCTTTCTGGCCGGCCCATGACATTTCCATCACTTCGCAAATCCACCTCATGGCTACGCAGCATATTACTGCTTCTGGCCTGGCTCGTCTTGCACAACCACCATGTCACCGCGCAGCCAAAACATCTTCAATGGACCGCCAGCCACGGAGCACAGAGAGCAGGCCGTTGCCTCTGGAACGGCCATATCACGTATTGAGAGCCTTTTGGAGTCTCTCATCGACAGTATTTCTTCTACAGAGCGAATGAGCATTCGAATTCTGTCTCGCAGGAATGTGCAAAGCCGGCGGGAACACGCGGTCCCCACGCGGGTTTGTTTTCCTGGTCGTTCCGTCCAGGAGGCCCAGAAATTTGGTATTCAGTGACTAGATGACTTGAGCATTGATTGTGTATTGCACGCTCATCTTGCAATAGCTCGCATCGTCCTCATACTGCAATTGGCGCATGATGCGCTGGTATCGAATACAGTTCTGACCAAACGGTTCGCGCGATCCGCCGTAACCTAGAAGCATTTTCCAGAAATGGCTGACACTGGTCATCAGGAGCATATTCTACCAACACCAGGACCTTTTTGAAACTCAGAAAGTAGTCGACCAGTTGGTTGATGACGTTGCAATTACTCTCAATCTTGACCGTGGTGATCTGAATATCGTTAGTACGTGCACGCCAATTACATACAAACTTGAAGCTTAGAGTGTACCAGATAGCATCAGCCAAGGGTATCGTGGCAGGCCCTTTAAGTATTCAGTTTCAGGACGGAAGGGAGCTGGACGCATCCTCTGGGGAAACGGTAGCTGATATGAAGAGGTCCAGTCATGGCGCCCATCTGACAATGAATTGTAGGGTATTGTGATTCCACCGGCCGCCTCAATTGTGGGCATCAATATAAGGCCAGTGCGATGGGTTTTAGTCATTGAGAAAGATGTGAGCTCTTTCATCGTTCTTTTGCTTTCATTCAACCCGAATTCTAACTATTCGTAAGGCGACATTTCGATCACTCTCAACCTCCCAGTATTGGCAAAGAGCCAGTTGTGGCCCAGGATTACTGATTACGGTACGCTGATGATGGAGGTGTTTTTTTTTTTTTTTTTAAAAAAAAAAAAAAAAAAAAAAAAGTGATATAACGCCATCAGCTAACTGTCGCAGGCTAAAGGATATCCTGACATGGCTACTCAATCTTTCCTTTACTCACTGAGTCTCCACCGGCCAGATGTACCAATCTTCATTCTGACAGACTTTGATCCAGATGGAATCCATATATTCCATTGCTATCTCCACGGCCTAGGGCGGCTTATTCCTGATTCAAATACCCATAACCGCTCAGTAAGATGGTTGGGTATCAAGTCATGCCATGTTCAATCGCTTGAACCATTTTTTCATGAAAATGCCGATCCGCGTGATTCGTTTGGAGAGGAGCAGCCGCGCACGTCGACTGAATTATCAGCCTCTATCTCCAACCTTGACCGTCGATACAGTAGTACTCTAGAGCTAAGTTCGAGAGACAGGAAAACTATTGTCGATACCCTTAGGCGGTATATGAGTTGTGAAGACTCAAGTTTGATCAGTCTGATGCTTCGTCGCGAGTTACAAGTCATGCAGATGCTGGGTTACAAAGCCGAGATTCAGTTACTGGATGATTCGGGAAATCTCGATGCGTGGCTTGATGACAATCTGAATTTGGAGTTGACCTCTCTTTTGTAGACTGTCTCTGTAAATAAAGCTGGTGGCTACCCTAGAGCAATATTCCCAAAAAAGCCGAAATTCTGTTTTTGGTGACCACGGTGCGAAAACTGCGGGGCAGTGACAATGGCACAGTCCCCTCACTCGTGACAAAATTTTGTGAGCTTACCATCATGTTCATTACATCACCACAAACCAGTGACCATGGCGCCAAAACTCTCAGAAGAGGAGATCGATGATGTTCTGTATTTTTCTCGAGTGGGAGAGGATCAAGATCTGAAGGAATGTCTTGTGGGCTTGGCAGAGCGCGAGAAGGTGTCAGAAGCGGAGATTCTGGTCGCGACGAAGAACGAGGGCAAGTCAACGGCTTTGCACATGGCAACCGGAAATGGGCATCTTGGTATGTCACGTCCATTTATCGGCTGCACGGGGTAGATTTTTCTCTTTTTAACAAGCATCTTTCAAGGCCTTTGGTGTAATTGTTACTAACATCCTCCCCAGAGACAGTACGAAAGCTTCTGCAATGCTTTGACGGCAGACCACAAGAGGAGAAGCAGGCGTACGTTGACGAGGCTAATGAGCATGGCAACACTGGGCTGCATTGGGCTGCTCTCGGCGGTCATCTAGACACCGTCAAATTGCTGATGGAACATGGCGCCTCACCGGCCTTGGCTAATGAGAGCAACTATGTGCCGCTGGATCTGGCCAATCTCAACGACAAGCGCGAGGTCGCAGAGTATTTTCTGGCATCCGCCGGCATGCTTGAGACGAAAAATGAGGAGGCGGGACTGGCTAATGCTGCAGAGTCCATTGAGCTTAGCGGGGAAGATGAACAAGGGCCTGAATCAAAGGCGTCGTAATGTGAAGACGGGATTTTCAATCAATTGTACGCCACGATCCCTTGGTGAACAAAGTCTGGTGTCGCAACAAATAAGACCTCATGGAAAGTGATGGCTCCAATACGCATGACTGGAAGACAGGCGATAAGGTTTTCCTCAGTTCTCGGCAATCGAAACCAGGCTGAAAGCGGCGAATAGTCAGAGAAAGGAAGAAACACAGACGGGGAAAATGTATACCATATCCGCAAAGAAAGATAAAACCGCACATGTACCGACGGAAACAGACGAAAGATTGACTGCTCTGACGACGATTCTCTTGTTAATCATGGCCTTTGTATGATGAGGAGTTGTGGACAGGCCGAACAAGAAGATGCACGGATTGACTATTGCAAGTTTGCAGAATTCCATGCGGCCTTGAGGAAGTTTCTCGACAGTTTTCGTATCCTTCTTATGTAAGGTATTGCCTTCGGAGTAGCACGTTTCATGATTCGTTTCATTCGGCATCCAAGTCGTCGCAATCATGGTATCAGGGTAGTCGTTGGGGTTGAAAAATATGATGCAGAACACAGACGTGTCATGAAATAATTTCTTAGCCTGTTCACAGTCTCAAACATTCAAAGGTTCCTGCTCTATGCAACAAACCTAGCTTGCTGCTCCTGTTGACAGATAAATAGGAACCGGATGTCGATCTGATAATTTCAAAGCTGGAGTTGACGCTCTGAAACGTGGGATGGATCTGGAACAGCCCAGCCCCTGGTGTGTCTCCCACTCTTGCTTGACTCGGACTGAATCTCTTGCATCGACCAAAGTCGTCAGCCTGGGCAGCAACGACGTCTCCATGATTGGAGACATAATCACGCAAGTCGTAAGAACAACGTTTTGCGACGAGAACTCTTGCTCAAAGGCTGAGAGTCTGTATCGTCGATCAAAATTTCAATTCCGAGAAGTCTCTCACGCACAATTAGTGTCGCTCAAAATACCGAGAGGCACGCCAAGCTTTTCTCTCCTCATACATTACTATAATCAAACCCAGGGAGATGCTACCATGTGATACCGGCGTGGCTTCTCTCCCCCACGAAGTTTGGCCGGTCGGACCTGCTACCTGCACGCGACGTCACGCTTCTTCGTATGTACATTCGCTGGCGCGCTCATTGCTTTCTTCTGGTCTGCGAGAGAACTTCCCATTTTGGCAAATTCCGCGTCTAGATGGAAGGGGCAACTGTCAGGTTCGGCAATTGCTCCGACCGCTCTCGTGGACGGCCTCATGATGTAACTATCTCGGCAGTTATGCTGCTTATACCCAAGTCAGACATTGCTCCTACCTACCACAGCATCTTTCTTGAATCATTACCTAGCCAACAGCCAACGATGGAACCTGCCTGTGTGGGCGTTTCTGTGGATAAGAGAGAACCAGCTTCTGTGTTTCATTTAAGCAAGATTTCTGTCCCTTTCATATACTCTGCGCACACATCGACCAAGCTTCTCTTCTTTGCTTCCGAGAACATCCGACTTTTGTGAATTCCAATAGCTATCATGGAGGGCATCATTCGCAACAGCATGGACAGCACAGATGATGATCCAGCACGAGGAAACTATGCCGACTGGCTGTTTGATGCACAATCAGTAGACGACGAATTCAGTATTACGAGCATGCCATTTCGCGAGGGTGGTCTTGGATCAGCTTTTAACAGGAACATACGTTACGATAACGAATCCGTGACAAGTCCGTCTCTTTCAAGCGACCGACATCGGTTCTTCGGTGGATTCGCGGATGTATGTATTACAGAGTCACGCCGAGAGGAGTTTCTCCAATGGTTTCGATTATTCCGGAGGAAGCAGCCTCGGTATGATCTTCAGATGTGGGGTTTGTTGCAAGAAGGCACTGGAGTTGTATTTGAAGGTCCCTCGAACCTGCCGGACAGCGATGAAGACCTGCCAGGATTGAGTCTAGCCATGCTGCAAGACTGCTTAAACGAGTTCTGGTGTACCGCCGCTCCTCGACTACCAGTCGTGCATCAACCGACGTTTTCGCCAAACTCATGTCCCATACTGCTCCTCTGTGTCATGATATCTCTCGGCGCGGCATGTCTGAAGAGTCGTGATCCGCGTGGCAAGTGGAGCGAATATGGCGCCTTCGCCGACGTCATCATGTTCAGTGTCCGATGGGAAGTCATGACTTCGGAGGACACGCTGCCACCGGCGACGCTTTGGGTTGCGCAGGCACTTTTGCTTATCGAATACTACGAGAAGCTGTACACTACAAGACAGCTTCATGACCGATCGCACATCTATCATGCTTCCTTTCTGACGCTGATTCGCAAAGGCAGTCCGTTGATAGGCAGACCTGCGATTGACTCGTGCTGTGAGCCCGAAGACGGGGAACCTCGTGGCATCGCCGTGGACTCTCGAACGTGGTGGATTCGATGGGCGGAGACACAGTCTATGCACCGGGTCGTTTTTGTCACGTTCATGCTGGATGTAATCCATGCTGCTACATTTGGCCACAATGCCAGCGTTGGTGCACATGAGATTCGACTGCCTCTCCCGTGCGACGACAGCCTCTGGACAGCAAGCAGTCCTGAGAATGTGCGGCAGCTGGATGCGAATCTCAGAATGTATGGCGTCAAAGAAGTATTTTTCTTGGACGGGCTCAAACGCGCGCTGCACGGCAGAGAAGTCAAGACGGACTCGTTTGGAAAGATGATTCTCATGTGTGGTGTTCTGAGCGTCGGGTGGCACCTGAACCATCGTGCGACGCATCCCCAATGGCTGGAATTGCAAACCACGGAGTCGGAAACTCGCGATAAGTGGTGCGCGCTGGTACTCGACGCCTTTGAAAGCTGGCATTCGACTTTTGACATGGCCATGTCCGACTCCATGACGGACGAGGTACCGGGCTTCCGTGCCGTCCCCAATGGTCCCGTCAGCAGCGCATACTTGCTCTTCCACCTCGCTCACCTCAGTCTCCATGTCGACATCGTCGATCTCCAGGTGTATGCTGGGGCGCGGAGAGTGCTTGGTCGACACATATTTTCTTCGGACCATTGTGAGGCGGCAGGTCGTCTCGAGACATGGGCGAAGCACCCAGCTACACGGCGGCCGATCTTGCATGCATTTAGACTTTTGTACAGGGTTCTGGTTGATCCCAATCCTAGGAAAAGACATAATCCGCAGGAACAGGACCCGCCTATACAATACTCGATCCTGAAAGAGGGCGACCTTCAGAGGCCGTGGATCATGTACTTCTCAGTCCTTGCAATCTGGGCATTTGTGGACATTCATGGCAGAAGCATTGAACAACGATCCGGTGCGCAAGTTTTCCAAACGGCGATGACACCGCAGGAAACACGAGACGGAATGACAAAGTACCTGACCAGAGTGGCAGCATTGCAAACTCTGGATGACGAAGCAGTGGAAAACCTGCATCAAGGTCTGCCTGACTTGTTGGACGCCGTAACGGATATTCTCGCCGAGGCCTATACGGAAATGATGATAGACGCGAGGAATATGCTGATTGATTGCAAGGCCAAGCTGCTTGTAGGATCAGCATGAGTACGGGGTTTATTGGGTTCAAGATGGAGTACGTGGCAGGTGGTTGCTTTCTTTTCGTAGTTTGACAGACAGACAGATGGCTCGGCAGATATGTGATGAGGCTGAGGCTCGCACTCTCTAGGAGTATTGAATAAAATATAGTTGTAACAAAGTGCCCAGAGAAAGCGCCCGCTTTTTCCCCTGTGAAGTGATCTTTTTGGCATGACACGGAATGATGCAGATGCCGAGACATGTGGAGAAAGTACAACACCGAGGTGAGACTGTCTCGTTGTCTCCATGATGCAGTGAGGGGTCATGAGAAGAGAAGTAGCGGATGCAGCCAGCAGCATCCAAAGCACTGGATGTAATTTGGTGTGCATGTTTATGCAGGGGAATCAGATACCAACTGTGAATGCTGCAGAGTTGTGTTTATAACGGCAGGCCTTTTATGGACTTTTGTTGATGCCTTTTAGTGGGTTGGAAGTTGAAACGCATCTTGTTTGATAACGCTATAGATGCCTTGTTTTTATGCTTTACGTCTGCTGTGTTTTATTACTTTATACCTTGTATATCTTTCATTACTTTTATACCTTATATATTTTTTACTTTTATACCTGATATATCTTTTATTACTTTTATACGCCACCTGTCTTGATTACTTTCTATAGAAACCTTCTATATTTTACTTTTTATAGACCTTCTAGATATGTTTCATCACTTTTATAGACACTTTATATCTTTTATTGCTTTTATACGCCTCCTGTCTTTTATCACTTTTATAGACACTTTATATATTATCGTTTGTATACGCCTCCTATCTTTTATTACTTTTATACACACTTTATATATTTTCAATACTTTTATACGCCTCCTGTCTTTTATCACTTTTATAGACACTTTATATATCTTTTATTTTTTATACGCCTCCTATCTTACCGCTTTATAGACGCCTATGTTTAAAACGCCTTTAATACGCCCAGCCAGACTCCAAACGCCCTGATTGCGTGTCTAGAACCAAGAAATAGTCCAACGTGATTCCGGGGCGTTGACATGAAATAAAAAGGTAACAGATGTATCGGGAAAAAAAAACCAGAGTCCCATCTACGCGGTCGTGCTCAATGCTCGTGAGATAGGCGCAGCGGCCGCCTTCTCACTCGGCTCTAGCTCGCCCTTCATCTTGGGCTCTCCGTCTTCGACCTGCTCCTCGACTGACTTGCCGAATGTTTTGCCGACAAGGTCGCCCAGACCCATCATGTCGATCCACCGCCAGTGGTCGACGACCTCGTCGCCGCTGCGGTCAAAGATGGCTGTGTCGTCGTCGATGCCTTCTGTCGGGATCGAGGCTGGTGCGCCGCTGCTGCTGTCACGACTGGCGTCATCTCCATCGAGCGAGCTGGTCGCCGCGGACGATTTGTCAACTGCGGCGCCCTCGATCAAGTCGTCCGCGCAGGTCCGCGCCACGGCGATGCCGTTTGCTCTGAGCAACTGCAGCTGCGCGCGAAGGTTCAGACGCAGCGCTCGCTCGGGCTGGTCGGCGTCAAAAATCTTCTTGGTCAGCCAGGGGAAGAGGATGCCGAAGTCGGACTGGCTCAGGTGGGCCGAGTTGACGACGTAGAAGAAGTTGGGCTCCGGGAGCTGAATACCGCTGCTGCGTCGCCCGTAGAGCTGCGGCGTGACGGTCTTGCAGGCCGGGTCGGGAGACAGGAGCTTGGCCTTGACGTGTAGATGCTCTGCCCATTTGTAGAAGGCTTCCGACTCGACGGCCAGGAGAGCGGTGCCGCCGGGCGCAGTGGGCACATCGGCGTAGACGGGGAGCGGCAGCTTGAAGAGAGGCGCCGAGTTGGGCGCGATAATGGGCAGACACCACATGTCCAGCAGCATCGTCACGTTCTTCTCCGTGATTTGCCTGCGGATACTGCTGTCCCGGGCGGGCGTGTAAAGAGGGCTTCTCATGGCCGCAACCTCGGGCACATCGGCATAGTAGTTGCACTTGAGAAATTGGTGTATCGTCGTGGCGCCGAAACTGTGCCCTCCAAAGATGATGCGTCCGGGCTCGCGCACATCCAGACGCCCAGCCAGGTGCGCCAGAGTTGGCGTTGTCAGGTTCATATTCGTCAACGATCGGCCTTGGTCAATGGCCAGAATGGCATCGTGGATCAAGCCTAGCTCCCACATGCGAACACGCAGCTGGTTCTCACGAGCCTCGTACACCTCAGGCGAGACTTGGTGAGAAATTCGATCAAAGGGAACCATGCGATGCGTGTGCGGCGAGAAGAATCGGCTCGGCGGCTGGTTCGCCTGACGAACAAAGGATACAACGGCGCTACCATCGCGGTGCTCGGGGCAGAACACGACGACGCCGTGAGAGGCCAGTGACCCAGCAATATAAGAGTATGAGTTTCGACCACCTCCCAGGCCGTGGGAGAAAATCATGGTTGGCCATAGCCTGGTATCGGTATCGCCGTCGGCACTGGCAGCTTTGGCGTTCTTGTGGACCGGGATCGTGGTGTAGTGGAGGTGTCGCGGGAGGAATCTGCACAGAACCAGTCAGCCGACGTCTTTGTTGTTCTCTGACGATGGAAAGAAGACAAAAGGAAAAAGGAGAGGAGAAAAAGTAGAAGGCAAGGGAAGACTCACGAGATGATATCTGCCAAAGTTGACCCAAGACCCATGAACTTGGTGTAGGCGGAGACATGGTGCCTTTGGGGGTTGGGCAGCCAGGTGATGGGCTTCTCGTCTGAATCGACCGCGGCAGGATAAAAGACTCGAAACTGAACCGTTGAAATGTCGGCGGCCTGCTCTGGAGCAGGACTGGGAGAATTCAACTCGCTCACTGGGATCTCGACGTCAACCGTGCCGACTTTGTGGGGCCCTGTGTAGCGAGGAAAGGCCGGTATTGGACTCAGTCGAGAGAGGTAGGAAGCGAGCTTGGACGTTGCGCGGGAGTCGGTCGCCGTCATCGCGGCTCGTGATGCGGAAGAAGATCTAGAGAAGGTGTTCCTGGAACGTAGGTAGGTCGGCTGGACCTTGCAGGCGGGCAGTAACAGCAATGACGCCGTCAAGACAGGGGCAGTGAGTGGGTTGAACAAAGGTCTGATATCGAGTGTCGCGCAATGTTTCGGGGATCTGGGAACGAAGAGCAGTTATCGCACGTGCTTGTACAGTCATAAAGCTTATGGAAGAAAATGTTTAAAAAAATAACACAATGGCAACTTGCGCCCCCCTCGAGTTAAACAAAGGTCTTGATCGTGGCAAAATATGGGCCGCAGGAACCAATTGCTTCGCGCATGGATCTGGATCGGACTTTCGGAGCACTGGGAGCAGGTACAGGTACAGGTACTTTGGTCGGCCACGCGCGCGGTTTCGGTACGGCGCAGCACCAAGAGGCTCGATTTAATTGGTCTGGCACGAGGCACCCGGTCTGGTGTGACGCAATGCCCAGGTCTTCCGTTGGCTGTCTACGTCACGACGGCAACTCAGGCCCAAAAACTCCGGCGACAAGTCCAATTGGGGCTCAGCACACATTCTGTGATTGGATGGGCACGATAGTGACAGCGGGGTCTGGGAGTT